>JAQGBB010002577.1:0-10644 GCA_034691745.1 Prismatolaimus dolichurus | reverse complement strand
AACGAGCAACAACAGCTGCACGAGGACTAGGCGTGGATGCATTGCAGAATTAAATAGACAGCGTGAAGGAGAAAGCAGACCACGGTGTGTCATTGCTATTCAAAATTATGGTGTCAGAAACAGTTCGAGAATTCTGAAAAATCTGTCAAGTTTTTTCGGATCGGTTCACGCATTCAGGTTATATGAGCCAAAACTTTTCATGGAAATAAATTTTTCCTGCTATAAGACCAAATTTTCATGTAAGCTATTACATTGTTATCAAAATTGATTAAATGAAGAAATGGGAAAAATTTTGATCAAGAAGTTTATGTGAAAATAGCGGTTCTGTGGTTAACTTTTTCACCACGGTATTCGATTCAAAAATTGACTTTGTGCATTTATCGGCAATTGTATTTTCACCGTTGTTTAATTTTTAGTTTTGAGTTTAGTATTTTTACAGCTTTTTAATTTTTGCGCTTTTTGCAATTTTATAATCATTTGATATTTGTCATTGCTTTTCAAGATAATGTTCAGTGTAGTTCTCGATGATCACCTCTTTCAAAGCGCGATGGCATAACTGTATTGTAAGCCTCACAATCTCGAAGCAAAACCTCAAAATATTTATTAAAGGTTTAGCTGACAGTAGCACATGCGTGGTGTGTTCCCGCTAGCAGGAATGCACAAGTAGCAGGACATTCCAGGGCAACACGCCAGCGCGTAGTTCGAACCCAAACAATACTCGAGTTGCTGTGCGCATCGTTGACACGACGGACGAGCCGAGGCCGGAGGCCACTGGCCATTCGGTTGACAATTTATCGTTGTGTTCCCAACGACGACGTAGCCCGCGTTACACTGGATCGTCGCCGACAATGCTCGGAAGCCAGAGTCGAATGTCTGATAGGTGAACGTGCCGCCAAGAAACGAAAGCGGCAAAC
Source organism: Prismatolaimus dolichurus (assembly GCA_034691745.1). Taxonomy (NCBI): domain Eukaryota; kingdom Metazoa; phylum Nematoda; class Enoplea; order Triplonchida; family Prismatolaimidae; genus Prismatolaimus; species Prismatolaimus dolichurus. Next base: position 9,730 of record JAQGBB010002577.1, on the reverse strand, counting down.
CGACGGCTTGACACCCTAAAAATTTGAAGTTTTTAGCGCGTAATAAGAGCACGAAAGGTTTACGAAAGGTTTATGCAGAAAGGTTTAAAACAACTTTCCAAGTTTTAAGCCCACTGACGACGTCAGTAGGCCTACTGCGGTGGGCCATGTCGTTCGTCAGCACGATAACTTTCGAAATAAGCAGTCTAGCGGGCTGAAATTTTGCAGGACGTTACCTTTAGCCAAAACTGGATTTGATTTCGTAGACGGGCCCTGAGGGCCTAATATTCCCTGGGAACGCGGCTCCCGCAGACCCACTCTCATGTAAAAAAATTAAGTGTTTTGCACATAACTCCTGAACGCCTCAACGGATTTGGCTAAAATTAAATGCGCACAGTCCTTAGGTGATGCGCATTAAAATTTTTTTGTTATCAATGTTTTTTCCTCATAAATGGCCTTAGACCTATTTGCACATTGCGTCAGTGGGCCTCGAGGATCGGTACATCCGACTTGTTTAATTTATCACATTGTTTTAAATATTTTGGATTTTAATTTTAAACTATGTCGTCAAAAAATAAAACTTCAGAATTTTGAATATTTCAAATTTTAATAGCATTGAAATTTAATTAAGGTTAAATTTTAAATTTTTATTATTGCAAATTTTGCTTTAAGAGAATGATAGCTTTTACTGCATTTTCAAATGATATATAATACGCAGTTGATACAGCAATGTTTGAGTTGGATTGTAAAATTTTGGTGAGGTCTTTAGACTTTTCATTATGAGCAGTTAACCTTGATTGCACACAGGTAAACCGGTCACTGCGTTAGAGAGGCCATTGAGCAAGCAAACTGCTGTAGATGAGCCGATAAGTTCGTATCCGGGCAAACAAGCGTAAGTGACAACGCAGAGGGCAGCGAGGCACAAGTTGGGATCGACGTTTGAATTTGCGGGAAATGATGCGATCCCGTTTACAGGCCTTTGCACGGTGCAAACGTCTATAACAATAACTACTCTTCGATAAAAGTTTCGTAAAATTAAAATTCGCACATTTATTGGCAGAACTTTTTGCATCCTGCCTGGATCGTGAAGCGCGTAGGTAAACTAGCAAAGGGATAGCTTTCAGGTCATACATGAATTTCCCTAAACATGTGTTCATCCCCACCCCGTTTCCCTTGCCACCTCAGAACAAAAATTTGCTAACTTTGAGAGTTGCCGAGATGGTAGAACACCCAAATGTTCCAAGGTGTTCCAGAACATTAAAGCTTTCTGGACATTTTTTCTTCGGACGATCAGAGGTCACAGTGTACAGCGTGTCGGAACACTTTTGTTCTTTGGTGGTCTATAATGTTCCGAGCTGTTCTAGAGTGTTCCAGAATATTGAAGAGCTTACCCAAACACGAAAAGTTTCCTGCCGTGTTTTTTAATTTGGTAGAATGCTTTTTTGGCTTTGCCTATTTACTTGTTCTATTTCACTTTCGAAACCTTTCACAATCACAAGGGCCATAAAGTTCCTTGCGTTGGCAAGCTCACAACTTGATAACTAGTTTTGGGGAATTTCTCAATAAGGTTGCATCAGATACAAAGGTAGTAAACTTGCGAATAGTTAGATATTTCTGGGCTCCGTGATACCCACGCACTTCGCCGATATGTGCTCACGCTGACGGTATTCAGTTGAGCGGTGCCGTTAGCGTAGAGTTGCGACAGCATATAGCACGCTGTTAACGTGGTCTGGACTGAGGTGTAGTAGACGAAGCCAACGCAGCTCGAGTTCAGCAGACACGCGTTGCCGCACTGCTCGGCGGTGACGCTCTGGAGATTTCCAATGCTCGGCGCGCTGTAGGCGCATGCACCGCCAGAAAAGCCTGTGACTGGTCCAGCGGGTGGAGCAAGAAGACAGTTGAGAACTTGACCTAGATTACGCCGTTCAATGTAAACGCAACAATCGTCGGATCACGGATCCTAGTGGCTCACTGACGCGGTTTAGTGTTTACTAAAGTGGGCTAAAAACTACTCACGTCAAAACCACCGAAGGTAGGAATTGGAAACCATACCATGCAGATACAGGCACGCGCCAAATTTAGCCGAAAGCCGCGAAGGTATTCAAGAGTTATAATAAATACAACCTTATGCAATGCGTGCCAGTCGATCAAAAACCACTTATGCCAAAAACCATTGATGACAACAAAGTTCAAACACACAGTAAATTCAATTCATTCACCAAATTTCAGCCAAATTCGCCAAGGCGGTCAGGAGTTGTTATGCGAATAGCGCTATTTCGCGTGGACTTGGATCCATTCGAGAGCCGTTTTTGGCGACTATAAGGTCACGGGGCCTAGATTTGTCGCCACAAGCGGAATCGGCAAAGCCGAAAAGGTATGTCCTGCCGGAAACAAATGACATGTCCGGAAATTTTTGTTACCTGGAACAATCTGGAATGCTTTGGACTCTGGAACAGCTTGAAACATGTTTATGTTCCATCACTGGGCGCGAAAATTCTTTTCATGGGAGGAAGCTCAAGGGGTAAAGGGGGAAATAGGGAAAGTAGGGAAATAGTAATAAATTCAGTTTGACCACTTAGCTATCCTTTTGCTTCCGCTTCGCTCCAGGCAGGATGCAAAAATAGAATTTCGTGACTGCATGAGTTTCTTTGGTACCAAAAAGCACTAAACTGACACGCTGTTCGCGTGATGCTCTTACTTAGTGCGCTTCGCTGATGGACGCAGATCACGATTAGGACAATCACGAACGACATTTCCAGCAGCAAATTACATTCACCTTGCGCAGTCCGTTTAGATAGGCTTTTCTGCCGCGAGAAAATTTATATTCGCCAGAGAAAGCCTCTAAGAAACGGCGCACACTCATCACGTTCTTGTGCAGACGAAATAAAGGAATTTGCCGTAGAAACACGTCTGCCTAAGGCAAACAGCCTTCTGAAAGGTTTTTTGTTTGTGCGCCACAAAACATTGCAAATACAAGGTAACATCCACATATTACATAGTCAATTTGGGGGGGGGTAGTCGGGACAATGATTGATTTCGATTACCTATGGGAGTGGGTGGTCAAAGTCGATTATATAATGTAATCATAATGTATTTGATCATTGAGTGCAACAAATTACAAAAGATGAGAATTTCTAAACAGTAGTTTTCATGACAAAACTCATTTTCCCGCGTCTACTGCCTCCACAAAAAGCTTTTTTTGCTCGCCCTGTCCATGCTGCCATTGATTTTGATGTGGAACAATATTGACGCGATATTAAAAAAATTTCATAAACGAATATGAAATTTGTTGCGGCATTGGAAGAAATTAACCTGTACAATGAAAAATTTTGATTACGTAGTCTTTGAGAGGGGGTGGGTGGTTGGGGAAAACGTCTACGTTTGATTACAAAGGGGAATGGGGGTCAAAAAAGTCGTAATGTGTGGATGACCCTCAACGGTACCCATACACCTAAAGACGAAACAGTATTGTTTCAATCGCAACAAATTATGCAGCTTAGTAGCGAAATTCAGCAGTTTTGCATAGTTTAGATTCATAGCACCGCCGTCTTACTTTGTGTACAAATCTTTACCATGTCCATGGTGATTGCTTGGTTAGATCTGCATAAAGCTCACAAGTAGCGCCCTCTGCCTAGGCTCGATTGGTCTGATAAACTGCGCCAGCCTAATGCAACAGCAGCCCAACAAAGCACAGAACGTCGGCTAGCTGCCCGGCTGCGCGGGATGTGTGTGAATCGGCGCAGTCCTCGCGATTTGTTCAGCTATGCACATTTATTAGCTCCTGGCCAGGCTGTCCAGGTGTGCGCTTTCCAATCTGTTCGACGTTCTGGTGCCTGATCTTTTCGACGTCTGTTACGTAACTTGAGATATACGTGAACAATAGCGGAACCGAGGACCCAACAAGAAGAAAGACAAAGCCGAAGAGCATCCTGATGAAACAAAAAAAACACGTTCAGGAAATTTTTGGTTGTTCTGGAGCAGCGGAACACTCTGGAACAAATGTGTTCCACTACATCAGACACGCGGCCGCAGGCATGCTATATTTTGTACCTTTGGTTGTCAGCAAACTTCCGTGCGCAAGGTAGTCGCAAGGTGGGGGGGGGGGTGAAAGGGTGCAAATAGACGTCTGACCACTTAGCTATCCTTTTTGTTGTTTCTCGCTACACTGTGGCAGGGGTCAGTTTGCGACTCTGTGTGGTCTGTCCGATGCAATAGAATATTACATGTGAACTTCCTAGCCGATGCAACGCGTCGGGGAGGAACTACGTATTTTGAGGTAAAATTTGGACAAAATTTTTTAGTCCAAATTACTTTCACCTGCGAAAGTAAACGTATTACTGAAAAATTTTGCGCTTTGGTGGATCTCTTACAGCCTGTTTAATGTTCAATGCCTTCAACGCCGTTCGAAATTCGGTGCTTTCGTTAACGATCTTATCAAGTTTTTTTTATTATTTCTGAGGCCTATTTAGCTCCATTCATATTCGCACAACTTGACCATCGTCGATAGTGTTGCAAAAGGTAGTTTACTAAGTAATATCAAGACGCTATGTCAGATTTTGTCCACTTGATTGCTGGTAGAAGAAAGCGGTATGTCTTCTATCCTTCGTTTCACCTTATATGTTCTATAAACGCTGCAAGGGTTTGCCGACACAAAGAAGCTGACAAAAATGTAAAGCGCATACTTATAGTTAGAACATATCGTTCGATTCTTTACCTTTTTCTACAATTCACTTTTTTTAAATGCACACTAAAACGAAAAATGTTTTTGAAAATTTGAATTAGAATTAGCTCTGCGATCCGCTGACTGTCCGCTAACTTTTGTTGGACGGGTATACTAAGGGGGATGAAGGTTTGGCCGACGTCTGGAACAGTACTAAATAAAAGCAGGCAGTAGAACTTCCTTTTTCGCAGCGCTTTGGGGGCAGGAATGCAAAACAATAGCTCAAGATGTGTGCGGAAATTAAAGCAAGAGAGGGCTGGCATCGGCACGAGATTCCAAATTCACAAGTGCAGGAATGCCGAAAAAAGATATCGATGTCGGTACTGATTCAAAGCAGTTGCTGACCAATCAAAATCGTCGAAAGTGCTACCAAGCATTTGGTTGCATAGCAATGTTTGCATTTAATTAGGGCAGCTGAGATGTACTTACACAAACAGTCGCTGTCTGCGTGATGCGCTCCACGCCGAACAAGGCTCAGTTTATAATTACCAATTATTGTATAAAAGAAGCTGAAACGTGTGATATACTATCAAGTTCCTCAAACGTGTTGGTCTCGAACGTTTAGGCGGCCAAGAGGACACACAGAGCCACTACAGATCACCTAATGCAGTATGGCAATAGATTTTAAGACGTTCGAGGCATACTACGAAAAGTTCTCGACGACAACCGTCATTCGCGTCTTCAACTTCATTCGAACATCGGCATTTCTAGTCGAGCGCCTTTTCTGGATCGTCATCATGCTCAGCGGCATAGGCGCCACGATTTGGTCGGTGACGCAAACGGTGAACACGTTCTACTCCGAGCCAACAGCAAGCATCGTCGCCTACGTTGTCAACACGACGAGCGGTTTGCGTTTTCCGAACGCTGTCGTCTGCATCGATATGAGCGTCGAGCTTTTGATGAGACGCTACGAAGAACACGTCAATACGACGATGGTGGATGATATGATAAAGGGCACCAATTTTGTCAAAAATCTGAGGGAAAAGCTCGAAAGCATGCACTCAAAAGAAAAGGAGCGAGCCTCATCTCTGTTGTCGTCTACGATGAATCTAACGTTGCCCGAGTCCTCAATTTTGCAACTAAATCAATATCATCGACTCGACCAATCAAATTTCGAGATCTTCACCAGAAACGAGGTCGCTCTGATCGTTCTTACGGCGACGATGTTCGTGCGTCTTATCAGTCTCGAAACAAATGAACTGCACGCTCACGAGCGAACCTCAAAACCTCCCGAAGCCTTGCTAACACTCTATCACGCGTACGTCTCGAAAGGCATCAACTTCACCGAACTCCTCGATCTCACAGCACGAGCAATCTGTGTCCTCCTTCAGATCCGAATTGTGCGCTTCAATTTCGCCTTTGAGTACAGCGAATTCGACATGTACACGCCGTACAACCTCTGCGAGGTGGCACGTTCTCCCACCTACCTTGGTCGCGAGATCTCAACGGGAAGAGACTCAGTCTGCTATGAGCTCCCGATGGCCTTCCGGTCAACCTTCGATGATCTCACGCTAACGGTGCACCCCGAGGCGCTCTATGGCGATTCGGTCAAAAGCCTGCGTGAGCTCAGCTTCGATCTGAGCGGAAGGTTCGCAGAACGGCAGCAGCAGTCTCTCGTCGTCGCTATGAACAAGAAGCAGACGGTCGAGTTTTCGCTCGAAACGGTAAGCACGGCGGTGAATCTTCGACGGAGTTCGTGTTGGCCTAATCATCGCGGAACGCGTGCACAGTGCGTTTACTGGTGTCGCGTCGAGCAATTCGTACGGGGATGCAGATGCGTTCCGCTTATTCGCCACTTTATCCCGAAATTTGGAACACTTTTAACAGTCGAGGGACCTCAAAGTTGTGCGTCTTTGGCTCATGCCAATTTGGGTACACTCGGAGACGAACGATGTCAAGTTCGTGTTCTTGACGTTGGCATTGATCTCGAAAACTGTTCCTTGGAGTGCTCCACGCGCGACTGCGTGATGATGCTCTTTAGTAGCACGATTCGCAAGGGTGATCAGGTGTTGAACGCAACGACGGTCGTTTCGTTGGCGGCAACGAAATTCGTTTATCAAACGGTCGACGAGTACGTCACGATGAATTTGAAGGCTTTCGTCACCGCGCTTGGTGGGAATCTGAGTCTCTACCTTGGAGCAAGCTTTCTCGCTCTCATTCACATTGTCGTCTTCTTGGTTAAAATTCCGTTTGAGGTTGCTTTCGCTGGAAACAAGGAGTCGCCGACGGCTGGAAAAGATGGCCTTGGGTCAGACAGGCGTTTGGAGCGTCTGGAACAAACTGTTAGCATTCTAATAGACGATTTTTCAAAGACACGCGATATCGTTCAGATGCTGCAGGAGCGTTTCGGTGCTCGCGAGGTAGCCTCGAACAATGTCTGCATCAAACTCTAATTTTAATGAAAAGCAGGCACTTACTTTATCACGACTAGTACCACTGGGGGGCTGTGGAAACCAATTTTTGCTCTGTTTTAACCTCCTAGCCGTTTTTGTCTCAGTTTGTGTGGTCGGAACGGTAGTGGTCGAATCGGCTAGGTAGAGCAAATTACAGAATGGAAGCACTATTTTGAAACTCCTTAAAAAACACCAAATTTTATTTGCAAAACTTTAGAAAGCGTTTTCAATTCTGAGCTCAACGGTACCTTGCACAGCCATGTGGAATTATTTGTTCAAGAGATATTCCATTTTATCTGTTTTGAGTAGGTTATTTTTTCTAGTCCTGCCCTTCGGCGTAGACTTTAGCTGCTCCAACGGTCGTCATCGGGTCCGGCCCGCTACACTTACTCGAGCATTGCGGGTTTGCCTAATACGCAGAACCGCTGAAAGAATTCGTACGCGAAGCATATTCAACGTGAGACATGCATCTTCCGACTACGTGGAAGCGTGCTGCAATTAAACGCCCCAGCAATCGGCCTTCGACCTCTTGTTAAGACTGATATAACCCACGTAAGTCTCTGTATCGAATTGGTAAAAATTTTAGGCCGTCAACTGTCTTCTTTCTAAAGTTTTCGTGTTCACAGGCAAAATCAAAAACTAGTCCGATTTTTGGAATCTACAAAAAATTTAGTCTTAAACTGGATCATTTCAATATTTTGCTCCTAGCGGCTCAACAGAAAAGCTAAAAAGCAGAAAAATGACCCATTAAACCAAAATAGATTTTTCTGCCTTTTTAGCCTTTCTTTCGAGCCGCTAGGAGAAAAATCTCTGGGTGGGGGCTCATGGCGGCCGCCCCAAACTACACACAAGTAATAAAATCAAGACTATTTGATATAACGTTTATTTGTCCACACTGTTTTTATAGTTTTTTAACGCTGAACAGCGTAACTAACAACCCTACGTACGGGAATAACTGAAATTTTCAGCGTCACTTTCGTGCGATAGAGGAAACGCGATTTTCTGTGTATCCCTGGTGTGTGCAGAAAGCGCGAAATCAAGTGCATTACTCCATGTTTTCGTTTGTAATGTTGCTATGCAATTGCATACACCTTGTCTCGTGCAGAACGTTTGCAAAATTTCTGTAGTGGAACGGGGCACACGCGCACGTAAACTTTGCATGACGTGTTGATTTGAGACGGCATCGCTTTTTCGACTCTCCGACAAAATGGATCGTCGCAGCATTCTATTTCTCATTTATGCGCTTTTCCTGACTCTTCACACTCCGTGCGATGGTTTGCGAGCAGATAAGCTTAAATCGGATCGACCTCGTGATGTCGTTGAAGCGAAGATTTTCTACAATGGCCTCTCGCCAAGAGACCGCCGTTCAACTGTAAATGACTTCTTGAATCGCCATTTCATCGCCGACGCGAGCAACTTGCCAACGGACAGTCGTGGTTGGGAGGATCTGCTCGCGAAGCGCGGAATCGATACGCCAACCGGCGGGCAGAAGCAACGGAACACATTCATTTTGGGAACCGACGAGGAGACGCTCACTAAAGCTTTTACTAAGTACACCGGATCGAACAACTTGTACGAAAGTAATCAGGCGTTCGACGTTCGCGATCTTCGTTGGAGTAATCGGGACAAGAAGTACACCGTTTTTAGTGGGCGATCAGCCGTTATCGCTGGTGTGGTGCATGGAAAACCGGTGCATCTTCAGAGAGTTGTTGATGTGGACAAGCTTACAAGAATTATCTAGTGAAGAAGCTCGTAAACGTTTTGGATGGCGTAGATTGTTGAAAAAGGATCTGCAAATTTTTCCGCCAATAACTGCCGGTCATTCTTTTTTGTTGTCCGCGTAGGGGTCATCCACATATTACGTAATCAAAAAATCGAATTTTTGACCCTCAACCTTCCCTTGTAATTGGTAATCATTGACCCCACACCCTCTCCCTCTGATTGATCGCGTAATCCTGAAAATAAATTGCTTCAACAACACATGTTCAGTCGAAACAACGTCGCGGTAAGCTTTACATTTAATTAAAAATTTCACATTTTGAACACATCATTAATGATATTCTTCTTCTTCAGCGTCAGCAAGACACGGAAAAATAACTTCGGTCAAGGAAACCGAAGTTAAGAAATTTTTTGCTGACAAAAATTTTTATTGTACTCGATGCTCAAAAGCATGGTAATTAGATAATCAACGGTTTTGAGCTTCCTCTCTCTAAGTAGTCAAAAGTGAGCATTGTCCCGACTACTCAGTTTCCCAAGTTGATTACGTAATAGTGTTCTTTCGGGATCCCGATCCCGGATTCCGGGATCCCGGCTGTTTTCCTGATCCCGATCCCGTTGTCGTCGATGCCAAAACCGCTCGGGATCGGGATTTGAAATCATGGTTTTTCAACGGAAAATTTCAAGAAATTGCGCGAAATTTTTAAAAAATTTTAAATTTTTGAAAAATTTTCATTTTTTTGTTTACAGAAAATCTGCGGTTTTTTTAAATTTGACTGCGATATTTGATTCCACACCGTTTTTTGACAGACGCACGTCGTGCAAACAATTCCAAACAGTAACACCAGTTTCAGCTCGAATGAGCTAAAATGTGTCCTGCATTTGCATTAACTTTTTCGTCAATCTACTTGCCATGATTTGA
>JAQGBB010002576.1:0-10645 GCA_034691745.1 Prismatolaimus dolichurus | reverse complement strand
GCGATGATTCATCGTTGTAATAATTCTCCGCTGCGTGGTGCGTGTGCAAGAATGGCTCATCCATAAATGACGTTACCAAAGGTGACGCTACGCGTAAAAGGTAGCGTATGCTTATGTGGCGAAGCGATTGATGGAAGAGTCGAAAATTATAAATTGTTACATGATATCAATTTATGGATGAGCCCTGACAGTCTGCGGCAGGAACAGCTCAACAGCCCGAGGTGTCGGTGTTTCACGCTGCAAATGCGAAAAAATTTTCCGGGCGCCTTAACAAACTAGAAAGGTGATTTTGCACTAACCGACAAAAGCACTGGTGTATGTCTGATACAGGGATATCCACCTCGGGCATCCTCCCGTTACAACCAAAATACGACGTGCTGGTGGAACACTGAGTGGCACAAAGTGTTCGAGCGTGTTCCAGAAAACTTTTCTGAACATGTTACAAAAGGCATCCTGTCGCTACAAAAAAATCGAAAGAATTCTGAAAAATATGCCAAAACGTAAAAATTTTGAAAAAACAACAGAAAGGCATCCCGCCGTTACAAACTGTTCCAAAAGGCGTTCTACCGTTATAAAAAAAATCGGAAAAAATTTAAAAAATTAAAAAATTAGAAAAAAAATTAAATGGGTAGCCTTTTTTGCAATAGGTAGCCCTCAACTACCGTACCCACGAGTTTGCATTTTTATTGCTGGGGGTTCATTATTCGAAGCCAGGGACCGTCTCAAAGTTGCTTCCCTGTGTAAATTTAAGGGTAAAGTTGACTCTCAAGCGTCGATCTCGAGTTAGAAGCAACCAATTGAAATGCGGTTTTTTGCATTCGATACCTTGCGTGAAGGAGACAATAAATGAGCTCACAGATACTGGGTTCAGGGGAACGAATTGGATTTGGTTCGGCGTGTAAACAATTGATTTATCAGGCCTGCTGTGAGCATTGCGCAATTCACTCGTCCACAAAACCGGCTGCACCCAGACAGGCAGCCAACGCTGAAGCGAATGGACAACCCATGCATTCCTTGTTTCGTCTGCGCTTGGCTAGACCCTACAATCGTGTTAACCATGTCATGACTTCGCTATCGCGGTACGGGCATCAAAGCTCAACTGCGCCCCTGTGGGCGTTGGTGCAGGAGCACCGCGAAGCAACGTGTTAGTGTTGTAGTCCCACTTACGCAGGTAAACGGAGACTATTGCGATGACCTCCGTTTTTTTGCAGTCCGGCGTTTGTTGTCTGCAAACTAGCGCCCGCGAGAAGAAGCGGATCAGCCTGAAATTTTTACCATAGGTACTTTGGGTCCAGGCCTGTAACTGATTAAAAATGGGCTGGGCTATTGGGGTTCAATGTTCCTGAAGTTGGAACATTGTTTTCCATGTAAATTGATGTTGTCCGCAAATTATCTTGAGCTAGAAGCAACCGATGGAAATCGGGTTTTTTGCGTTGAATACCTTAGGTCCATAGCTCGAAGGATTTCGAAGATGGAGATTAAGGGTTCACAAAACGTTTCAAAAGGCATTCCGCCGTTATAAAAAAAAATCGAAAAAATTCGGAAAAATCGGAAAAAATGTAAAAATTTGAAAAAAAAAATTGAAAACGCATCCCGTCGTTACCAAATGTTCCAAAAGGCATCCTGGCATTACAAAAATTAACAAAATAAAAACTGGAAAAAATGAAAAATTCAAAAAACTGCAAAAAGCAACTGAGATTTCTGAAAAATCTGCTCGCGGCACAGTCGATTTTTTATTTTCAAAAATCTTGCAGATAATTTTTATTTGAGAGGATGCTGTTTGCAAACGCGTAAGTGGGACTACGGATCGGCACGTCCGACTTGTTTCAGAAAGCCGTAGTCATCGTTACGCATACGTTGCTAGTCGAATATAAAACCGATTTTTCTTTCTTTTGATTAAATTGATATCACTAATTCCGCGATACAATAATATGCACTTTTAGAGGAAAAGCAATTAGTCGGTCCCGTAGCTGAGGTGGTAAACGCGTCTGTTTCGTAAACGGAAGGTCGTAGGTTCGAACCCTGCCTTTAGCAACAAGTTTTTGCATCTTTTTCCTTTGGCTCCGTAAAGCAAGGGACGTTGAATTTTTTGTCGAAAACCTGTTTTTGAACTTGGTAAACCGTTTCATTGGCGTCAGTGGGCCTGGAGGATCGGTACATTCGACTTGTTTGTACCGTTGTGGTTTTGCACCGTTGTGGTTCTGCACCGTTGTGAGTTTCCCCGGATAGAGCCTTACGCTGACAGACGGGAAACGCCGCCAACCATTGACTGGTCGACAGACATGCCGAGGCTTTCGAGCCGGAGGTCATATTCTGTCCAGTATCACACGCGAAAGTGGCGATCGAGCCCGCTAGCGGCCGTCCTCCGAGCGTCGTGCTCGTGTTCCCGACGAAATTGACTGTTCCATTCAGTAACGTTGGAATCGAACAGGTCGCTAGTGATTGGTCGAGACGGATCACGTGATTGAGAAAAAACCAAGCAGCACGTACCGGTGCAACCGAAGACGGTTAGATAGGGATTCCAGACGCCGATGGCGTTGCAGTAGAACGTCGTCACCAGGTTGTCGCCTGGCCATACCGTTTCATTCGCCGCACAGGTGTAGTTGTACGACATGAGCGAGAGATAAGGGCCCGCGTCTGGCTTCCCCGACGTCGTGTTGAACATTGTCGACGGGCACTGATTTCCTAAAGAAAACAGGCTTTTGCATGATTCTGGACACACTTTTGTGGTGTAAGAACGCAGGCCCGCCCCTACCATAGGGACCATTCGGTCCACGGACTCTCCAGAAAGCCGGAAAATATATGGGGATCCATAGGGTAGGAACGAAGGTGGCTGCCGGGATGAAGGTGGCTTTCATTCATTTCACTCTCACAAACTGCTGACCTATGGGCGTGCCACCTTTTCGTGAAACGTACCACCCGGTGCGGTCAGCCAAGCACAGCGGACTGTGAAACGCTTCGGACAAGCCGGTTTGTGGTGTCCCCCGAGTGCGGGGTGAAGTTTTAGTCTCACGACTGGCTTACGTTGACACGTTGAAGTTGCGGACCAGTTGCTATTGCTTGTGCACGTCACCTGCGCCCGCACGGCGGTGTAGCCGACAGCGCACGTGACGGAGATGAGGGAGCCCACCGAGTCGCTCCCATTCGGAGCCTGGTACGTGTCGGTTTTGACAAGCGCACCGTTTGCCGGCGCTTCAGATTATTGGGACAGTACCATGCAAAGGCCCACACTTCTTTCAGTCGCTTTTACGGTAGTAGTAGCTTTCGCACTACTAAACTCACAGTTGCAGATGACCTCCGCTGTCCAGCCGACGCCGCATGTTTCTGCACCGTTTCCAGTGCACGGCGTGTTGTAATCGCTCATCGGAAGCAGAGCAGTGGTAACATTGAATGTCACCGTTGTTCCACACCAGCAATAGTAGCCATCCTCAAATCCTTAAAGTTGAGGGCACAAAACTTCTTTCAGAGTAACAATTCAACGAAAAGTCAAAACTTGGGTACGCGAAATTCAGAAACACGCTCAAGATGCTGCTAGTGCTCAAAGAAGAAACTGAAATTTTGAGAATAATTTTCTTTGTTTTGACATTCCAATTGTCGTTTTTCGATTGCTGATTTGTTTCCGTTCTCGTCTAAGCTTTCGCCAGACTATCCGCAAGTGACACGCTGAAACATTGGCTTGCGAGTGCTTGCGAGGTGTCGGGGACATTCTATAGACGAGAGAATTTGGTTGTTCGGACTAAAGTGGATGTTTGCGGACATGAGGGAGTGGGTCAAAGATTCAAATTTTCTCGCTGGCATTCTTTGCGGAAATTCCTCAGGTTACGTTTTTTTTCGCATAATGCATTGAGATTATTCCTTCCTCAGCGAAACACTTCGTCTTTTTACCGGATTCATAGTAGCCAAGGCTAACACACTGTGCTTGGCAGATTTGGCGAGTCATTGTCGACGGTGAGAAGCCGTAGGAGAAGAGTCTTGGATTGTCATTGTAGCAACCCGGCCGGCAGCAGGACGAAGTGTACGCAGAAACTGCAAATCAAAGACAATAAATTATCACCAGCCAAATGAAAGGTAGTCTATACAGTCGTGTACTCATAACTGGAACTCTCAGGGAACCGAGCAAAAAGTTCCACTCAGGAGATATTTCACATGAGGTTTCACTTATGCATGTCCCACTTATGCGTGCACGCCTGTACACTATGTAGCACAGCGAACTGCGAACTAGTGAAATGCGGCGTTAACGATCGGTGAGCCATACCGTTTGCGATGCAGGCAAAGACGGCTGCGACTAATAGCGGCCAACACGTCGGACGGACGCGCCAAAGAATCATCGTGCGTTTAGCCTCAATAAGTGGTGCGTACGATTCCAGAACGTTTCTCGATTAAACAGAGTTTGGTGTTGACAGTAGCTTGGGATTCAAGTTTTTCGATAGCTTCCAAATGGAAGCCTGCTACGGATCCTATGAGCGTGTCTCATGTTCAGCGTTTGCGTCAGCAGAAAGTGGTATTTTCCACGGCTACAGTTGCTAGCTACACTGAGCTGTTTTGATTTATCAGACTCATGTGTCCGTAGGTATCAATTCGGAAAACGCAGGCGACCAGAAACGCGGGGGCGAAGCCGAAACACAATCAGTGAAAGTGTCTTCGGAGACGTGTGAGATAAACCACCTTTGTGAGTAAAAGTGCGGAGTGTTCCGTGTGTACGCGAATCGATATTGTAGCCAGGCTCGCCTCAAACAGAGCACACAGAAGAGTTTCAAGGCACGTAACACGAGAGCGCGCAACTGGCGTCGTCGATGCGAACATCTTCCTCCAACGATGGGTTCTGAAAGTTGCCAATCCACAGCCTAGAATTTACAGCAGCAGGTGGAGCTCCTCTCCGCCATATTTTTCTATTTCAAATGTTTTGGCCAGCCAAGGTTTTATAGCCGACTGTCACGTGTTTTAAGGGGAGGGACGGTACGTGTATGACGTCATCTTGTCGGCGAAGGGGAAGTACGTTTATGAGGCCACGGTTTTGGGAGACGGTGGGTCAAGGAAAAAGTGACGATTCATGATCAGGGGAGGGGAGTCGGGCCGATAGTGACATCATATACTTTCTGTTCATCTCTGATGTCATTTAGTTCTGAAAAGTCATTTCGGCGGCCTTTTCGTCTGCAATAAACTTAGCATTTTTCCTTTCCTTCTGCTGTTTAAAACGTAAACTTGCGTCTCGACAAACAGACGGGGCGGGTTGGAGAAAAGTGAGCCTGACGTCACTTGGGAGGGGGGTCCGAAGAAAGGTGACGTTCCGTTACGGAGGGGGTAAAAAACCCACTTTTATGTGACGTGATGTCTAAAAGATAGCCTATGTTTATGTGCTATAAGAAGTGACGTAGAGATGAGGGGCGTTTTAAAAGTTAACTTTTTCCGTGATGCGGTAAACGAACGGCCCGAAAAGTAAATCGGGGAATAACCAACGGAGGTCAAGCCTTTGCTTTGCGTTGGCATCAATCGCGGCGTAGCCAAGTACCCGCAAGTTGCGATTGCGTGGCACGTGCTCGTACGCATCCTCTTTGGCGTTAGATGCTGCAAAGTTACCCTAGGATAGTCATATCGAGTCATATTGTGCCTCAGTGACTTGTTGCAACTCGCTCAAATTGAGTTTCTTAACGCAGTTTTTACGAGGATTCGATTGCTAGTGTCAGATTTGACGTAGCAGGCGTCGGTGACGATCCACAACAGCGCTAAGTGCATGTGGATCGATAACGATGATCGCTTAGCGGAGGTATTGTTTGCGGCTAGACGAATTTCTTGAGCTTGCGTGAAGCTGCATCGTCGCGCCACGTTCAGAGCATCGCAGTACACTATGTTCCAAGCTGTTCGACAATGTTCTAGTGTGTTCCAGAGCGTTCCTGAACATGTTCTAGAGAAAACATCCTGCCAAAACAAAAAACGAAAGTTTACGGGAGCACAGAGTACCCTAGCACACTATGTTCCAAGCTGGTTTAGAGCGTTCCAAGGTGTTCAAGTTTTCAAGGTGTTTCTTTTCTCTCGGCATAAAGCGCGTTTCGTCGTATTTGCGTTTACCACATGTATAAAATTGTCGCATTTTCTCCGCATTTGTGTAAAACGGCGTAATGTTCTGCTATCTGTGATAAAAGAGCGCTGCAAAACTTCGGTTTTCCATCTGGAAGTCGAACCAATAATTTTTGTTGCATTTTTCACCTTAAACGTTCAGCGGCACCACAGCGCGATGCAAGTACACTTGTGCACGTTCTTCACCATCCTCTATTCATTCGCGTCAGTTTTACGCTCAGCGCCGACCGAGAAGAGATGTGCCGACTGCATCGAAACTCCTGCAGCGACTAACGAAAACGACATCGTCACTAACTTTGATGATGCCGCGGTGTCGGCAAATCTGCTTGTTGACACAAAGCATCGAATAAAGCGTGGCGATTGGAATGAGGACGTCATCGACGGCGTCGTAAGCGGTGCAGAAACGGGCGCCGCCGAGGGCGCATTAGAGGGCGCAGTCGACGGTGCAGTTGTCGGCGCCGCCGCGGGTGGTCCTGCGCTCGCCGTTGTCGCTGGACTTGGTGGTGCAGCCGTTGGCGCTGTCACTGGCGGAATCGAAGGTGGACTCGCTGGCTCAGTCGGTGGCTTAGGAGGAGGCGGCCTCATTGGACACTTTATGAACGAATATTCCAACACGCGATAGCAGGGATCTTCAGTGTGAGCAGAAAAACATTGTACATTCTGTCTCTATTAGGCGCTTTCGACGCCTCGAGACGTGTTTGTGCAAATGTGTGTGATGTATTTTTGCCACCTTTGCACGCCAACGCGTATCCGACGCGGTCACGTGGCAAAAGGGTGGTCCAGCATTCACTCTGTCTGTTTGTCGCTTGGTTTATCCTGCCCTTATGGGCGCAGGAATCAACAGATTTTAATGAAATTTGCCAAGTAGAACTTCTATGAATAGAGTGAATATCTCGACTCGATGCTTGTCTATGGTCCGTCGTCGAATGAGTGGGAAACGGTTACCGGTCGTATGCCCGACGGGGCGAGTCTTCATTGGGCTTTTTAAGCCTCAAAACCGGTTTAACATAATGGAATATCGATATTTGATACGTCAAAAAAAAATGATGCAAATATTATACTATCGTAGCGTTGATCGACGCCCTTCGTGTTTCATTTATATTTGCTACTTTTGGAGCGATCATCGAAGCTCTTCGCATTAGCCCACGACATTGACCTGGTGTTTGCAGCATTTTTCAACGACCAGACCGCGCACGAGAAGCGTTGAATATACGAGAAACATATTAGAAGATCTCGAGACTTTGGGCTCGCACTTTGTAGCAGGAAGTAATATGTCACCATTTACAGCTATCGAGCTAACATGAACGCAAGCTAAATGCGTCACTGCTAGAAAATGTTGTTCTTGTTATGCATGCTGCAGTCTTGACGCTATGTCAGAAAGCAAGAGTCAACAACGCAATTTTGAGAAAGCTATGCGATAGATATGCAACTCAGTTTAGCAAATGATCGGGGCAGACGGAAGTCGCCTTCTCAACCTGTGCAAAGGGAACGTAAATAGCACGATGCAAGAACAGCGTAGCTATACATGATACTGCCAATGTGTCGTGCAATATGAATTCAAGCTGGCTAATGAGCTGCTAATTAGGTAACGTGTTTCATAATTTTCATATTTGGTGCGTTGTATATAGTTTAATGAACATTGCGTTCCAGTGGTTTATCGTCGCGTTGAATTGTTCTACGTTTGCGTTCTCTGTTTCATTTGATCTCAAAGTTTGCTCAATGTCTGTTTTGCAAAATGCTTGCGTGAATGCAAATGTCGTCAAATATTTCCAGAACAGAAAAAAGTTTGCGGCAACACTTGAAAGAAAAAAATCACATTAGCTCACAGATTGGTCTTGGATAATTTTGGAACACATTTGATGCACACAGTGTTCTGGTTTTCTGGAGCACCGCGGTTGTTAAGGATGTAAGAAAGCATGTGTGTTCTCGTGTGTTTCGGTTGCTTCAAGTCAAACCAGCGAGAAGACGGGCTAAACGTTCGAAAATGGTCAAGTACACTCACTCGAGAACGCGATTAGAACATCGACTAAAAAACATGTTTTGAGCTACTACTACTCGGCATACGATCTAGCAGTTCAGCACTTCGAAGAAGGACATCTACGATAATTTAGAGTCTTAAAAACGCGTCAACTTTGGTCAAGTATAACCGCAGATGCGACTACGAGAAGGAGATGAATGCTGGAAATTCATGTCAGCGCGTCCTTTCGTGCACGAACTTTGTCACATTGCGCGTTGCGCTGAATTTAATAAAATTATAATCACTCTGTTCGCTTTCATCGAGATTTTTAATAGCATGAGAACAGTGAGCTGTCTCAAATCACTTCCGGATGCGACTACGTCGAAAAATGCTTGTAATTAGTGAAAAACAATAGTTTGAATACGTTATACGAGCATTTGCAGCATCGACGATTTCCGAAAAGCAGCTCTCGGCCATATCTACATATGACAATCGAAAATAAAATTCTGGGTCCTGTTATATTGTTTTGTTTAAAACTATGTTCACTAAAGTAAAACTTTGCTGTCCTGTCATTGTTTGCGATGCCGATGACGCGACAGTCGTCTTGCAAACGGCGAAAGTCCAACGTGTAGGAGGAGCTATGGATGGATTATTTGAGAAATACGCCGCAATTTCTGCATACCAGTTTCCATGAAACGATTTTTACCACCGCGTGCAATGATGAAGAGTGAATCATTTCGATTTCCGCTCTTCAATCCAAATTTTTTAAGCCTCTCAAGAGCAAAGTATGACGCGAGTGGACTAATTAATGCATCCAGACCAGAGAGTACCCGGGGCGGGGGTTGAATAGAACGCATTGACATTTTGCGGTATTTCTCAAACGAGAAGATTATGGTTTCCGCCGTTGATTTGTCCCGTGACGGTTAAAATTCGAGATCGTCCTCGACTGTCGTTCAAATTTTAACCATTGTTGAACAAAGAACGACTTTTTGATTATGTCTGACAGTGATTCGTTGCGAAAGTATCTTTCGGCTCGTGGTCTATCATGGAAACAACAAGAAGGCTCCTCCAAGAAAATTCTTATCGGTGTGGTCATCACATTTGCGATCGTAGCATCTGCCACTACCATTGCCCTCGTGCTAACTAAACACGTTCCTGATTTCTGGGCTCCGGTTCGAGGAGCAATTGGAAATCGAAATGACAGCGAAGGTTTGGTTTTATCAAAATTCGAATTTCAGAAACTACGTGGAAATGGCGAGAGAAATTTTTATTTTAAAAGTATTGCACGTCAGCAATTTTGAAATTTTCACCTGCTTCTTAGCTCCTCCAACTCCAAGTGGCACCGTCACCGACCTAACTTCGACAAAAAACGGTCGACTTTGGTTCGACGAAAAAAGCGGAAAAACCTTTCGCTACTTCTGGTCGCAAACGGCCATGACGTGGGACGCCGCTCAAAAATACTGCCAAGTATGCCGAACCAAAATAATTCTTGTCAGTAGACTCAATGATAATTTTAGACGCACGGCGGAAATCTGGCATCGGTGTGTTCGGAAGAAGAAAATCAGCTGGTTAGCACCGGATTAGGAAGCCACAACTACTGGATAGGGCTGAAGCGTATTCGACTACCCTGTGGCAACTTCGCTTGGGTCGACGGAGCTCAATGCTCTTATTCGCATTGGTGCTCGCAAAATGAAGCGAATGATTCCCTTATGCCTCAGGCGCACCCATTCCAAACACGAATTCCAGCTCCATCGACAGCCTCTTCACAAAGACGTGGTTCGACAAAGCTACTGGGCAAAGTACCGCTACTTTTGGTCTGAGACGGCCATAAACTGGGATGAAGCTAACAATTTTGGCAAAGTATTTACTTTTGCAAAAAACTGAAGAAGATTTTTGTCAATAAAAATGTTCGCTTTAGGGGTACGGTGAAAATCTCGCCTCAGTCTCCACGGAGGAGGAAAATCAGCATGTCAGCAAGGGAATATGTACTACCACTCTAGATTGGCTTACGACGCATGCAGCTACCATGTGACAACTTCGCTTGGATCGACGCGACTCCATACAATCAATACACACATTCACAGTGGTGGGGGAGCGATTCTGATTGAGCTGGAAGTGCCAATCCGATATTCGTTTGGACAAATTATGGAAATCCCGGCCATTGGGTTGACGGCAGTAGTGAACTAGGTGCCACATACACATTCACGCAGCTTGCAAGGAATCCCGCTTCACGTCAAACCACTGAAGTTCATCTCACCTCAACTATAAACAGCATCGAAACAAGAGAACATACAAAACGGATGAAATATCGTATGTAGAACGCAGGCCAACTCTAACAGTAGACACTCAAACATAAGCCAATGTACGTTAAAAAAAACCGCAAGTCCAGAACGCAATGCCACCTTCAGTAAACAAAGTCATCGAAACACTCCCAATACAGATCCGATTAATGTACAGATATCAGAATCCAACACATTAAGTAACTCAGTGTCCTGGTTCAGTCAACCGTCAGTTTCGAGTTCAGAGCCATCTAACCCCATCTCGAACAGTCCGCCTCACATCTGCGTGCATCTACTTGAAGTAGAAGAAGACCGTCTTCAGATTCGCCGCTCG
>JAQGBB010002575.1:0-10646 GCA_034691745.1 Prismatolaimus dolichurus | reverse complement strand
CAGACAGGAATCGAACCCGTGTCTTTCGCTACCAAAATAGATGTCCAACAACTAGACCACAGAGACGTGGAAGTCTACCTCTCTAAACTGTCATAAGACGCGAGACGCCTAGCAACGCTTTGCATGCGACCTTTTCTTGCACGAGCACAACAGTGTCAGGTAAAGAATTCTTTGCCTTTCAAAGTTAGAATAACATTCTTTCAAACGAGGAAATTTGATTGAAATTAGTCCAAACATGGATTACCAGCTACTGCTCCACGCAGTCTAATACTTGCGCCAAGTAAAATTGCACCAGTTAATAAACATACCTCTGTGAGCAGTCGTGAGGTCTCATCGAGTATCTCCTTGTTACGTGTCAGCAAAGACGGTAGATCGTCGATAAGTGTTCGAATATGTGAAAACCCACCAGCCGAACGTACAGCTGCTGCTTTATCTTTTATCGATTGCGGTAACACTTCAGCATTGGTCGCATCTAAATGCACGTACAACATGAACATCACGTACCGTACACACATAAAACACTGTACATAACAAGGCACGAACCTTCAACAGCAGCTGGTAGATTCAAGCTCGACAAGATGCCATTGGCGAGTTGTGTCGCTTCTCGCACACGCGCCGTCTCTGTGTTCACGATCGCCGACTTGTGCATCTCGAAGGCAGCGAGCGCTTGTTGAACGACCACGGGTACAAGATGGTGGAATAAGTCCTTGAATTGAGCGCTCATCGGTGTCTAGAAAGAAATCACGTGACGTCATACGTGCAGTCGATCTGCGTGTGTATGTATTAGATAATTTTGCCCACCCTAACCAAAAGTCGATGGGCGCCCCTGCATAGCAATACAAATTGTACGTACCGACATTGGTAGCGGCTTCGAAAGCGCCGCTTTGGCGATCGGCGGTAAACTTTTCACATCCGGTATGCGTTCATGATAGATAAAATCATTGTCCTTCTTCGCCGCCGCATAAGCACGCTGAAGACGACCTGCATCCTCTTGAAACACCTGAGCAGCATTCGCAGTAGCCATAAGTTCCTGCGCCCTCGTTAGATGAGCTAGTTCGACACCAACGTCTTTCTCCTCCTTCGCGACCATCGCTTGGTAGTAGTGTGCGATGGCTTGAAAGCCGACTTGTTTTGAATTAATCATCGTCAGCCAGTCACGCTCCCAGAGTGGACGCAAGAGATCGCGACCCATTTGCTTGTGCGCGTCGGAATATAGGTCGGCTGCTTGCGCAGCGATCTTGGCGACTATCGCGGGCTTCATCTTGTCCCGCGATGTCTTGGTGTAGATGGCCTCTTGGCCTTGTGCGACCATTAGGGCAGAGAGAGCTGACAGCGTGTCCGGCATTAGGTCGGGCGTTGCTTCTTGGCCGACTAGGCCCATCACGCAGTCTTTTAGAGCGTTAAAGGTTCCAGCGCTTTGCTAGAATGTAAAGGACGCACGCTGCATATAACATAACTCTTCATGTACGTACAGTACGTATACAACGGGACTGTCATTATTGTGGTAGTAACAAGTTCTGCGAATCAGCTCGTATACCTGGAAGAGTTTGGCACAAAGTTTCAGCTCGTTATCGTTATCGAGTGCTTGAGCGGCGGCGACTTGTCCTTGTAGAGCCGCGATGTTGAAAAGAACGCAGGCACGCTCGTAGCCGCCGTTCGTGAGCGTGATGCTAGTCTTGCTGAAGAGTGAACCCCGATCGAAGGCATCCTTCCACTTGAACGGTACGATAATTTGAGACGCATTAAACGGGAGCTTCGATTCGACGGCAACCAGCTGGTCGTAATAGCGATAGAGAACTTCTAGGGACGACCTGCGCACAATACAAGTATGAGACTAAAATGCTTAAACGTAACTGAAAAATGCTCTTTACTCGTGACGATCAAGCAAGCGGCAGACGGCGTTGTTCCTGAGCTTTTGAAAGTCAGTCGCCGCTTGTGTACTTTCGGGCTTGTCTGCAGAACTGTAAGTAGACGCTATCCATCTTTGAACCGGGTTCGCAAGATCGACTTCGTATGTTTTCTTGCACGGAATGCTGATAAACGACATTTTTCCTGCAAAGAACATAAAACAAGAAAAGGTTCAGCCCAGGAAGTAGACAGGCGATCTCCGCAAAAGAACAAAAAAATAGACTGCATAGCAGCCCACTGCGCAGTCGCAGGCTACTCACCTATAAAGGTACAGACGGTGAGACTGGCCACAAAAACGCCGCTTCACAACGCGTTATCTGTGCCCAAGGAAATCCCTTGATGATCAACAAGGCTGTCGATAATAGGATACTAATGCCTATTCTGTCGAAGATGAATCAGCAGTCTTCGAAAAGGGTGAACAATCAGAAAGTTACCTTGATAGCACAGATAGGCCGTGGATACTAAATTTAGGTTCCTATGCTGTTCCTGAAAACTTGCAATCAGTGGTTAACTATTATAAGCAACATTAGCACAGAATAATCCGGCATTGACTTTACAGTTGTTACGCAAAACGAACATTTGGTCGCACAAAATCGCTTTCTTGCAGACGCATATTAGGGAACACCATGAACACCACGTATTCTATTGTAAACCAGTACTATCTGTCATAATTTTGCCAATACTATACATTCGTGAATGTTTATCTAAACATATGATCAATGTCCGCCGAATGTTCACACTTTCCTTCGGCGAATCCCCGCAGGGCAGGTACTACACACTTTCGGCTCTCGACGAAGCTAATAAAATCTGTCTACTTTCGCATTCGCACTGGTTTATTGATCTGTATAGAGATCTCTAGTACGCATGTACAGTACATAAAGTTTCACCTGCTGCTTTTGGTTACTTCCACAGCAGCATAGGAAAAAACAAATTTAAATAAGGAACTTCGACTTATATAGAATCGAAACGTGCAATTACATAGCATCGAGGCCCCTTGTTCTCTATGTTTATTGCCTCAAGCTTTTTATAATTCGTTTTAAAGTTCGCCATCCTATGTGTCCGCACACATAAGATATACTCGTAATTACTCAGTGCGTTGACCACTTGAGCGAAATATTCTCACCTGTGCTAATCTTAGTTTGTAGGTGAATTGTGCGATGATTTGGCGGTACGGCGTCGTTTTGTTTTTGGGACATTATCTGCCGTCCGTCGCTTCTGCTGTCGAGGAACTAAGCCTGTTCGGCGCTGACTGGACACTCGAACATGCAAACGGTGGACCGATTCATATTCCGAATTGTTCTCTTCCGAGTGACGTTTATTTGGAACTATTTAAAAAGAACCTCATTTTAAATCCATACCGACGCGATAATGACGAGAAATATCGCTGGATCTCGAAGGCGTCATGGTCGTTTTCAAAACAATTTACACCCAGTTTTTCTTCCACCTACAAGAATTTCGCTCTTCTAATTAACGGTGCTGATACCGTCGCATCCGTGTGGTTGAATCGCAAACTTGTCGGCAACGTGAGCAACATGTTTCGTGAGTATCGATTTCCTCTCGACGGACTTCTAACGACTGCTCTGAACGACATTCGAATTCAGTTCGAATCTCCCGTCCTCTACGCTGCGCAACGATACGCAGCGCACATTGCTCGCAAGGGTAATACATTGCGATGTTATATAGTCCGAACTTGTCCGCACTGTCCTTTTTCCAGGCTACTACGTCCCACCAGCCTGTCCACCGTTCGTCCAGCACGGTGAATGTCACGTGAACCACATTCGCAAGATGCAAGCGAGTTTCTCCTGGGATTGGGGTCCCGCATTTCCAACCGTTGGTTTTTCCGGTCTCTCAAGCGCACTGACTGTCATTGGTTACAACACATGCTTTACAAAGAGTCTCTCAGCTGTCATAACGAGAAGCCAAGACGTATGGTCAATCACTGTCGAACTCGCAGTCGAATGCGCCGTCGAGTTCGGTCGTCAAACCGGCGAAAGTGTGTCCTTCCAAGTAACACTTCCCGGTCTCGTCGGTGCTGATCAACGAAAACGTGTACTCGGTGGTCTGCGTGCCGGCTCGAATCTCCTCCGAACGGTACTGCAAGTATCGATTCAAACACCAGAGTTATGGTGGCCAAATGGTCTTGGCACACAACCACTTTACGAACTTTACGCAAAGTTGGTCCTCGCTGCAGAGGCGCGAGCAGCACCTGTCGGGAATGATGGCTTCTCGTTTGCTGCGGAGACGGAGATTGTTGTGGAGAAGACTCATGTGGGTTTTCGAACGGTTGAACTTGTTCAAGATGAAGTCGGAAGGGTGGATAAGGGATTGACGTTCTATTTTCGGGTTAATGCGGTTCCGACGTTCTTGAAAGGCGCGAATTGGATTCCGGCGGATTCGTTTGTTTCGAGGATTACGTGCGAGAAGATAAAGGGGTTTTTTGAGGCGATGCAACTGGCGAATATGAATGCGATTAGAGTGTGGTAAGTTGGTGGTAGAAATCGATTTTTATATGGTTGCGATGGTCTTTTTTATCCTTTTTTCCTTTATTATTTTTTTTTACTTTTTTCTTTTCTCGAGTCGCCATGAATTTTAGTATTTTGCGTCTATTTTTCTACTTTCGCTAACTTAAAACGATTATTTTCGGCTCAATGTTAGCACAATGAAACGTATTGCTGACATCTGTCTGTGCAGAGGAAATGTTGGTATACTTTGGTCAGTCTTTCTTGCTTCCTCTTAAGGCAGAAGCATTCAAAAACCTCCTTTCATCATTTTTTCCACCTTTTTATCCTTTCTTTACTAAAATAGAAAAGCAGTTGCAACCATGTTTTACTGTGCTTCAGGGCGTCCAATGGTCCCCAAAGTCCCCAAAATTTATTCTGAGAAAACCCTGGACGCCCTGGTACTTTATCCTATTGGACAAGTTGTGTTTTTCGCCCGAGGTAATAATTTATATGTGATAGGGGAGGAGGAATGTACGAATCAGACTGCTTCTACACCGAAGCCGACCGTCGCGGCATTCTAATTTGGCAAGACTTCATGTTTGCCGTCGCACTCTATCCAGCTGTACCAACCTTTCTCGCCGATGTTTCGATGGAAATTCGGGACCAACTCCGTCGTTTAAAGTCGCACCCATCGATACTTATCTGGGCGGGAAATAACGAGAATGAAGAAGCACTTGCGGCTGCATGGTTTCAATCGAATGGAACAAACGAGCAACTCAGGAGGGATTATCTTGCACTTTATAAGGAGACTATTTGGCCCATTGTTGGGCAGGAGGATCCGACTAGACCGTTTGTTCTTTCGTCGCCTTCGAATGGGAAGTGAGTTGGTATGTGTACTTTGTTTGATTTTTCTGTCGAATTTTTTCTCGTTTAGACGCACACTTGAGGAAGGAGGAATTGCGAAGAATCCACAGAGTAATCTGTATGGTGATGTTCACTTCTATTCCTATACGGCTGATAGTTGGCTGGTCGCTACTTATCCGCGGGCACGTTGTGTGACGGAATATGGTTATCAATCGTTACCGTCGATGCAGACACTGAAGACAGCACTGGATGCTAATGATTTGGAATATTTTGGCGCGCAGATGCAGCGGAGACAACATCATGCTGCGGGGTAAGAATGGCAGCGAATGCTGTATGTTTTCTCTATGCATTGTAAAGTGTCCGGATAAAGGCGAGAGGAAATGTATGGAGACTATCGATAGCAATGGGAGAGTGTGAACGTTCGAACAATGGAACATTATGTAACACGTAGCCATGCGCCTTACGTTTTCATCTAGAGCAACCTATGCAGTCTAAACATTGTTACACCAGTAAGTCAAGGTGTTAACTGTTTTATAGTGAGGTGGAGATGCTCATGCAAGTAGTCTCTCACTTTCGGTTACCAGACGAGTGTGAATTCGCGGAGATATTACGCGCGAATGGTCTTTCCTATTTGGCTGCAAGACGGACCACACCCTCACCTCTGAGTTCAAGTTTGCTCACACCGCCGCGAGAAGACGTGTTCGACGGACTTGGTCGTCTTAATCATTGCTATAAGCACGAATTGTTCGTCTCGAATGAGACGCAAGCGAGGTTTCTTAAGATTCTTGTCTATCTGACACAAATGCAACAGGCGGTGGCTATCAAGACGGAGACGGAGGTGTATCGAAGGGGACAGGGTATTCTTGATGAGGCGACTGGCGAGGGACTTACTATGTGTGCGCTGTACTGGCAACTCAATGATATATGGCAAGCGGTTAGTGATGGGTACTGTATTTTACCGTACTGTATTATGCAGTGTTTATTTTATCCACTATAGCCGACGTGGTCATCGATCGAATTCGGCGGTCGTTGGAAAGCTCTACACTATTACGCCACCCGGTTCTTCGCTCCCGTACTGGTCTCACCTTTCCTCACAGTTGACAGTAGTGGCCGTACACTCTTGCACGTACATGTCATCTCCGACCGACGTGAAGTACTTACAAACACGACACTTCTCATAGATGTACTCAAGTGGGACTCGTTCACACCTGTAGTGAGCAAGCGCGTTATGGTGCCGGTTATTCGACCGCTTAATTCGACGGTTGTTTTCGAGGCGGCAGCAGATGCTGTTGGTAGGCCTGTTCTCCTTTCGTCGAACAGTGCTAGTGCTTCTTATAGTCCGAGAGATATGGTGTATAATTTTCGTCTTGTTGCTGAAGGGGATGTTGAGTTGAGTCCGAATAATGTTCTGTTTGGTGCGGAATCGAAACTCTATAATGTGCCGGTGGAGTATTTTGGAACTGTCAAGATTGTGAGTGTTACTCTTGCGAGTGACGAGTCGGCGGGATTTGGGATGAAGAAAAAACGAAGGCGGAGTACCACGCAGGAGCCGACTGACAGTGTGAGGATAATTCCGCCGATTCTAACGGCCTTTTTTGGCGTGAAACCTCGCTGGAAGAAGAGTTTTATGATCGAACTTGAAGCGACCGCGATTGCGCCTTTTGTCTGGTTGGAGATGGTTGCGGCGAGACCGATTGCGGGTGTGTTTGGAGATAATGGATTCACGATGCTTTCGGAACGGGTACGGGTGGAGTTCTTTGTCGTTGATGCGAGTGTGGACTTGCCGATGGTTAGACAACAGTTGAGGGTGATGACACTGGCGGATATCTACGCACCGCAGAAGAGGGTTAATATGTAGGAGGAAATGTTTTTACTGTTTTTCTACAATGAGTATTTGTGTCAAAAAACGCTCTCTTTTTTGCTTGATGTATCGTGTGTGTTATATATGAGGGATTTAACCTACAGTACGCATTAATGTGGGCAGTGTAGTGGCGCCCATTGCGTTTTTTTTCCAGCGGGGGCGGTGGTGAGAAAAAAATTTAATATGTGTAAAAATGCGAAATTTTTTCCCTTTAACGTTCATTTTTTCTTTTGACTAGGGGGCGCCCCCCGTATGGGCGCCTCTGTAGTGTATCTCGGTATTAATGTGGAGCACCCAACGCGTCGATGTTTCATGCACTCTATAATACACAGGACACACTTCTACTTGCCGGCGTAGTGACGTGTGACTCAGGATATTTTTTGCATGCTGGGCTGCGTGACGGGTCACGGAAGCCGATTTGTTGCTTGTGCTTCGTGTAGAAACCGATAGGTCCGTACTGCAGTATTATTTCAGTCAATCCCTTACTGTTTATGGTGCCTTGACGAGCGGATTGTAGATAGATGGAACAAAGATTTTGCATGTCTTGTCCAGTTTGAGCTTTACGAATAATGCGCATGCTTCGGTTCAGAAATGATTGCTATCATTCAGTGTGCTCTTGCTGCATACTCAGACTTGTACATGAATGGCCTTTCCTTCTTTATGTATTCTGTTCTTTTTCGTTGTTTTTATGTGTGTAGGACTTCTCTTTTCTGCTTCGAGATCGTGCTTTTTGTAGATGGTCCTTCTCTGTGATTATTTCTTTGCTGCAGCTCATGGTGCGTCTTTGAACGTCAGACCGAGTCGCGTTCATGTTTGACTTCAAATTGTGAAGATGTTCCTTGACGTCCGCCGGACGGATAAGAGCATTGCTTGTAGCTGTCTTAGATGATCGTCTGAGTGGTCACTGCCCGCTTTCCTCCGAACGAACTTTTTCGCTCCTTCACTTTTTTGCTCACTCGTTGTCCCTGTTCTTTTTTGAAGGGAGTTGGTTGTAGAATTATCGGCGTTCTTGCGGAGGTAGTGAAACTTGATCAATAACAATGAAGGATCTCGGTGTAGAACTGGAGAAGCTCTCTGACATTAAGTAAGCTGCAAGCGTTTAGATAAAAGCGGGTATCGCCACCGTTTCGTTTCTAGATCGAAACTTGCCGACTTTCATGCTCTGCGCGAGGATCTCAACACTGCTCTACACGCGTACCGAAGTGAGACCGTCAATTTGACCCAATTTCAACAGGAGTTTCAGAATCTCGAGTGTGAGAAGCTCGCATTGGTCGAAGAATTGCGTCTCATCAACGAGGATAAGAACAAGGTAGGAGGCACAAAACTTCTTTCGATGGAAGTTAGCTTTTTTTTGTTTAGCTTGAGTCGACCATCAAAGACGCTGAAGGGGATCGCAAGCGATCGCTTGAGACTGCGCGTAGCTCTTATGCGCAGTTGTGCCAGCTTCGGAATGAGCTGAACGCGCTTGCTGTTTCGTTACCGATCGAGGCGGGACTTTCGACATTACCTGTCGAACTCGTCGAATCGGACGAAGTGCAGAGGTACTGTACGTGTGGCTGACTTTTTCGTGTATGTTTACGTACTGTACATAGTTTGTATGCGAACGTTTATTTTACTTTTTTCTTCAGAATTATACTTGATGCTTCGGTCACGACTGGTCAATCGTTTGCGAGCAACGTCGGCGGACCGATCGACTTTGAGCAACATCGGCAGCTCCCAACACCGTTGTACGGAACGTCGACAGCTGCAGCAGCTGCTGCGGCAGTCATGGCGGCGGCGACGTTCGCGTCGGCGATGGATTTTGGTCGCGATGGCGCCAGTCAGCGTTCATCGGCGGTTGTGCCCGCAGGAGGAGCAGGCTTGATCGATGCGGCGGAGGCGGGCAGTGACCATGTGGGGGGCTCTGCGGCGAATGAGTTCTTTGCGGCGTCGTACGGCAGGCAGCAACCACCGCCGATGAAGGTATGTGCATACGTTCATGTTTATGTACTGTACGTTGTATCTTTGAGCTTGCATGCAGGTGGGAATAGTGTTTTATGTGGGAAGTTTCGTGTTTTGGCTATGTACTGTACGTTGCTTTCTAGACGTGCGCATCGTGCTTGCAACAGATTCATCGCAATGCACCTATCTGTCCGATGTGCAAGTCGAAGAGTCGATCGCGGCATCCGAAGAAGCCGAAACGTCCACGTCAGGATGAGTAGACGGACAGACAGGCTGGACTGACAGACACACTGCCAATCAATGTTTCACTTCTCGCTTGTTTATTCGTGGCGGACAACGATTGTATGCTTTGTTGCACTTGTGCAAATTGTATGGCATAGCACAGAATTGTGTAGATTCGTACAGGGCTGAGTTGTAATTGGGACGTTTTCGCAGAGGCGATTCGTCTGCCAGCAATTGCAGGTGCCATCATTGTAGCTCTTTTTTGTTTGTGCCAATATTGCTTGGGTTATATACTGTTTTAACATGCGTGTGCGTACGTGTGTACTATCGCCAAATACGGTTTACGCAGTTTTCACGTTTTCTAAAAACTCATTGCTAATCGTTGGTTTTTATGCGCGTGTAAGTTTTCTCTTACGGTAGCTGAGATGATCGTGTTTTCTCGTTTCGTGCGCTTTATTAGAGTCTCATTGTCTATGTGCGATGTTAGCGCTCGTTTGGCTTGTCTGGGCGTTAGCGTTGTCTGAATCTTTTTCTGCCTTGCCCGCATTCATTCCAGGATGCTGTTCGCAAGCATAATCAATAAGCTTGTATGCTGTTCGTGCTTTAAAACTCAGCTATTTATACTGGAAGTAAAACTGTTTGACATTTCGAGACGGAATTTGGATATTTTCTTGTAGGCTTCATGTTATAGGCGGATATAAGCTGCGTGCATTTGGTATTGTTACAGGTACGAAACAGGTGGTTTGTAAATGGGTCTTTGGTAAATTTTCTGTTCGACTCAAGGAGTTTCAGAGTACTTTTCAGGGAAAATGATGCAGGCGCATAAAGCTGTTTTATATACTTTATCTCTAACCAAATCGGAAGCTACTGTTTCACATTCTAACAATGCGTTATTAGTCAGAGCCGTGTTCGCTGGCGAAAACGGACGCTGCGTTTATCCAGGAGGACACAAATTCACGCGTACGTCTAGACATAGAATAGTGCTGAAAAAGTTTGACATGATGTCGTCTGTACAGTGGAACATGCTTACTGTCACATGTCAAGGGAATGGCAAAAAATGTGACACTAAGCGTGGTGACAGCAAGCATGTTCCACTGTATAGGTATACGTCTCAGGGATTCAATGCTCTCAAGATAGCGTTCAGTCTCCGTCAAAAGTTGAGCAACATGCAGATTGTGTCTGACTGAATTTCAACTTGAACGACTGATTTTCGAAAATCGTATTTTTCCACATAGTGCCTTTCTAGGTTGTACACGTACAACCCAGATACCTTTGTCAGGGATATATATAGAGGGGATAGGCAAGTATGTATCTCCACGTGTTTGCAAAATTGGGACCACAGAATCTACAGTTTAAAGTAGATTCTGTAGTCCCAATTTTGCAAACACGTGGAGCTGCATACTTGCCTA
>JAQGBB010002574.1:0-10647 GCA_034691745.1 Prismatolaimus dolichurus | reverse complement strand
TGGCTGCAGTGATTTTAATACTCGCTCCGCTTCTGTGCTTGCAATCGTATTAAAAAATGTCTCGACGATTATGAAATGACTGTAACGCACTAGTCATACTTTTGATCACAGTTTGCACACTCGGCAGTAATTCCGCCTTCGCGGGTTGTTAGCGCAAATAAATTCAAATTAAATTAAATTAAATTAAATTTAAAAAATGAGAGGTCAGAGCGTAGTGCAACGATAAGATTGTCGCGTGCTCAGCTGTAGTCGTAGGTTCCAAAATATCAAATAATATTTTAGTTTTAGTATTGAAGCGAGCGTAGGACCACTCACCTTAGTCACGACTGTCTTCTCGTCTGAAACTAACATCTCCAGATTTGATGATCAAGAAAGCAAGTGTCTGGCGATTTTCGTTGTTCACGATTTGGAAATAATCGACGTGCAATTCAGAAAAGTGATGCAATCGCAGGCGTACTTCTTCAAGCTTTTCTACAACTCAACAAGCGTTCTACCAACGCATTGTGTTCCACATTTTGCGGACGGTGCTATCCTCATGCTGAATCACTTGTCAGAGTGGGCATCGCAGAGGGAACGAGAATGGAGAACTTCCAGCACTAAGAGGGCACATTTTATCGTTTCACAAATGACTGAATAATTTTAGCAAAGACTGGTACCCGGGTGGGATGTTAACTCAACTGTCATATTAACCTGAGATAACTTCTGCTCGTACATGCGAAGATAAAATGAATGCCTTCCGAACGCCGGTGCACATTTCGGCATGAAACTTTACCGTGGATCTGGCTCGTAGATCTAACACACACTATTTTAGAACATAATAAATTAACAATTTCGTGTGAACTTGCTGTAAACTTAAACTAGAAAATATTTTCATAAAGTTAACTTTCGTGCCTAAGAAAAGTCTGGGCCTTTGCGTGGTTCAACGATCAACCCGACGCTGGAATAGTGACTGAACCGCAGAAGTTGCACGTTTTCATACATTGCCTAAAAAAGCCAACAAAGCAGGTCGCTTTGTGAAACGAGCGTCGTGGTATTGACGTTGCGCGGTGGCAAAATTTTATTATTATTTTATTTACGGTGGCAAAAATTATTTTATCCACTAGACAATTTGTGAGCGTGAAAAAAGTGGGAAACATTCAAGTAATTTAAATAAATAAAATTATTACTAGAATTATGATTTATTACTTTCAGATCAGTTATAATAAATTAATTAAAATTCAATTTATTTATTTTAGTATTAGTTTATTCATTCATTTGCACTATGTTTTACCATAACATGTACGGCATATTCGCCTGACATTGCCCGCTTTGACTCCACTTTGCACACTGACTCGTGTTGAGATCTTGACAAGCTGAAAGAATTTTTTTTCTAAACCTTCTATTGTCACTGAAGACACGTCATCGAACTTACGTTCATTAAACGTTTGAGTAGGACACTTTGCGCACGCGCCGGCGCAATTTTTCATCATCCACTGGGCGTTCGTCTGACACTCGCCGCTTTGCGCCCAGAACACGCATCGACGCAGGTTGTTGGAACAGCTACTACTTCCGCTACCCGCCGCCAGCGGACCTGTTGATTGAAGCGGAGTGGCTGGAGACTGCCCGGCGCCACTGCCGCTCTGCGCTGGCACGGCGACAGCACCACAGAAATTGCAAGATTTTTGACATTGCCTGTGAAGCGGAGCATACCCTTGGGGCAGTGATGACGTCATACATACTGTATTTTCTTGATTTATCCCCCTCCCGATTAATCCCCCCGGGGGTGGGGGATTATTCGGGAGGGGGGAATTATTATGTCAAATTTTTTTCACAGAGGTCAGTTACTAATATATGGTTTTCTCCAGCCGGCAAACGGCTTTTTTACGTAGTAATGGGGGAAAATTCTTGGTCAAAAGCAAAAGTATGGGCTGGACAGAGGTCAGAGCACATTGTCTGAAGGTGAGTTTCCATTACAAGCACAAAATTTAGCGCTATAAAAATTTGATCTTCAAAGCACATGGGATGCCACTTCTGGAATAATCCCCCTGGGGAATTACTATTTTGTAAAAACTTTGGTCCAAAATGACAAAAATTGAATAATCCCCCGGGGATTAATCAGGAAAGTACGGTATGTGCACGTCCCATTGTAACGTTCATGGGCGATAAAATTATAAATTGATTTATTGATTGAATAGATCCCCCCAGCGTACCATATCATGTAGGGAAGGTTTTTCTGACATTCACCGCTTTGAACCCATCCAGCACATTTACTCTGATTGAGATCCACACACTCTGCGGAAACAGATAGCAATGAAAAAGTTTGAAACAAACAGAAAATGTGATTGATAAAGTTGATTGCTATAAAAAATTTTTTAATTTAATTTTAAAACAATTTAAATCAAAATATGTAAAATTTTACTATTTTTTAATTATTTATATTATTATATTATATTATTATATTATATTATTATTATATTACATTATTAGTATTTATATTTATTATTTATGCAAACTTAAAAACTATTTACAATTAATTATTTATTAAATTTTGTTCTTACGCTCGATGAATGTTTGCTGTGCACAGCCAGAGCATGCGCCTGCACAGTTCTTCTGCATGAACGTCGGGTTCTTCTGGCATTCGCCGGTTTGCGCCCAGAAGACGCAGCGGCGCAAGTTGTTGCTACAGCTTCCCGTTGAAGCTGTACCTTGAACGGCCGCAACAGGCGCCGCCGAAGTGACCGCCACGTTGGCAACGGCCATCAGCGGAGTGCCCGTTGCGCTTGCGGCGATCGTCGTTTGGACGACTGCAACTCCGCTTGTGACGGCTCCGCCGGCTGCGGCAGTACCCGTCGCGCTTGCAGCAGCAGCTGTTGGCGCAGCAGCCGCAGTTTGCGGCTGAGCCCCGGCGGCAGACTGTGAAGAACCAGGGATTGCGACGGTGCCACAAAAGCTGCACGATTTTTGGCACTGCCTGGAACATTTAGGGCGATTTCGAATGAGACAGTCACGTGCTATGGATAGTTGCGTCGTACCATATCATGTAGGGGAAATTTTTCTGACATTCGCCACTCTGAACCCATCCAGCACATTGACCTTGCTGGTTGAGGTCTTGGCATGCTGCAGAAAAAGTTTGCGAGAATAAGCAGAAACTCATCACAGAAAACAGTTCAACTATGCCGCCCTCTACAAATTGATTTTACCAGTTCTAGAAGGAGTAAAAATTAAAATAAATTGAAACAAATTACACAAAAAACTAAATTAAATTTTGTCAAATTTTAAATTTATTGCATCTGCAAAAGAGCACAAAGCTATTTGATTCAAAACGTTTTCATTTTATTTTTGGTAAATAATTTTTGTAAAAGCTTTAGCGTTTTTAGCAGATTTGAAACTCTTCCTCTGCTCACTTTGGACAAACGTCTGCTGCGGACAGCCGGTGCACGCCCCCGAGCAGTTTGTCAGCATATACGTCGGGTTCTTCTGACATTCGCCGGTCTGCGCCCAGTAGACGCAGCGGCGAGCATTGTTGCTGCAACCGGCGGTTCCGCTTGGATCAGAAGCCGCCGAAACGATGCTCACTGATGTTCGAGAAAGAAGGGAAAGAAGAACAACCAGCAGTAGAATTTTCAACTCCATGATGTTCTTTCCGAAAATCGACGAAACGAGTACAACGTCTAACACAGAAAATCGGGAGTGTCCTATCGACCCGGTCGAAGCAGAGCGGAAAGTTTGACGTGGCCTTGACTTTTATAAACGATAATAACGAATGAAAAAGGTAAATCTCCCGTTTTCCTCAAAAATTGCAAAACGTGTTTCGGAGTTTTTGTACTCTTCAATTATGATCGCACTTTTTCTAAATCAGCTGGAGGGGGTAAGAGGCGTTTTTATGCATGCGCTCTTCGCACAAAGGGCGTTTAGAAAATAAGGTCTCGTCTTGTGTTCACAATTCAGACCGTATTTGGAAGCCTGTTTTTATTGCGAGACTTAGACATTTGACTTTTCTAGTGTCGGGTTTGTTTCATCGTGTCTTCTACTCACGTTTGAGGCGATTATCCTGTCGCAGGAGCTGTCGTATAAAGAGAAATCGATTTTTTTATATAACGCCTCAGGCAGTATGTCGACGAAAAGCGCAGAACCTGGCGGTACTTACAAGATTGTCGGACCACTTTTTGGAACACAATTTTTTGCCGATCGTTTAGAACATGTCCTTTCAACTGGACGTACTATTTAGAAAAATTTTGCATTTTCGAAAAGGTGCAAAAAGCTTTAGATCAAGAATAATACTTACTACCCTGCTAGACTAACGCCTATTCAGCAACTGTTGGCGCT
This sequence comes from Prismatolaimus dolichurus, assembly GCA_034691745.1. NCBI lineage: Eukaryota > Metazoa > Nematoda > Enoplea > Triplonchida > Prismatolaimidae > Prismatolaimus > Prismatolaimus dolichurus. Next base: position 6,342 of record JAQGBB010002574.1, on the reverse strand, counting down.
CAGTAATTTGCAAGAAAGTTCAGTTTATCAACGGTGAATGCAAGAAAATTTTTTAAAGTCCAGACAAATTTTGTGTCCAACTTCACTGGTTCGACTATGAGACGTATTCTTTCGCCGCTAATTAGCCAAGCCACGGGACCGTAACTGACGTGCAGAAGTTGCACGATTTCGGGCACTGCCTAAAATCCGCACGGCAATACATAAATGGATTCATTGATGGATAGGACGCTATGAGAACAGCGCAACTCACCAAACCATGTACGGCAAGTTCTTCTGGCATTCGCCACTCGACACCCAGGAAGCGCACTGACTTGCGATATCTTTGCAGTCCTCTGAGAACGAATTAGAAATGTAATAATTTTAATTTAATTTAATTTAAAAAATTAAATATTTGCAGGCACTGGCAATCAGTAACTAATTTATGATTAAAACAAAAATTCTACAAGTATAAAAATAATTTATAATAATTTATTAGTACCAGTGAATGTCTGCGTCGGACAGTTCGAGCATGCGCCCGCGCAGTTCTTCGTCATCCACTGGGCGTTCTTCTGGCATTCGCCGGTTTGTGCCCAGAAAAGACATCGACGCCACGTGTTGCTGCAACTACCGCCAGCAGCAGGCGCACCAACACCAGGAGCACCAACACCAGGTCTTTGGTTTTGTTGCTGCGCCGGTTGCTGAGCGGCTGGCTGTTGGGGTACCGTAACCGAACCGCACAAGTTACACGACTTCTGGCATTGCCTATTTAAAAAAATCGATTCAAGAACCTCTGGAGGCTGCAGCTGCACCGCGCATTAGCAACAAACCAGAGCATGTAGGCAAAACTGCTCGCTTTGGTGCACTCGCCGGACGCAACCCACTTCGAGCACATTCCCTTGTCGTTCTTGTCCAAGCATTCTGGAGAAAGGGCAAATTATCGATTGATTGCTTTGAAGACCAAATGCCTCACGTTCAATGAACGTTTGCTGCGCACATCCGCTGCACGCGCCCTGGCAGTTTTTCTGCATCCACGCAGAGTTCTTCTGGCACTCGCCCTGCGAAGCCCAGTAGACGCAGAGGCGCATATTGTTGCTACAGCTTCCGCCCGAGGAGGATGAGGCGATATCCAGCGAGCTTTCGACCATCGCGACGACAATCATGAGATAAAAACTGTTGAACGCCATCCTCGAGTTTCTCGACTGAAAAAAAACCAAAAGTTTCACCGCAACGAAGTTTAATAGTTATTGAACCAGAAAAAAGTGATTGGAAAACATTTTCCCGACCTCTCCAGGGAATGAGTAGAGAGAAGATCCGCTTTATTCGTAAATTTGCACCCAACGATCCGAGACGAAGGTAAAAAAAGAAAGGTTGACTTGGTCTGACTCTAGTTTTTTGAGAAAATTGCTGATTAGCTCTTTCTCGACGATGTTTACATTCGTTTTCGCAGTTTAGACTTTTTCGCATTAAATTACGAGAATTTGCTGAAACTTCATTTTAGAGGGTGTCACTTTTACCTGGGTTAGTTCTTTTTCGATGTCCGAGCGTTCGTGTTTATTAGATTATTTCGTATTGTATTTTCGAGTCATCGATTTACTATACATAATTCGGATGCATAACCGTGGCTCGTGACTCGCGAGTCAAGTCAGACACACGAGACTGTCGGCATGTCGTCGTGCGCGCAGATGGAGCGGAGCCACTTGAGAATCTCGCAGGTGTTGAGACGTTGTGAAAGTGAGACTATGTATTAGGAGGCGGTCGACGCAACCGAAAAGGCCGACGAGGGAGGGAGTCTATAAACCACTACACGATAGGAGACAGCTTTGCGATAACGGCGTAGCCGATAGCTCTACGAATGGATAATTTCTAAAATCTAATCGAGTCGAATCCAATCGATATTAATCGAACTAAATGAAAATGTTTGGAATATTAACGCTAGTGTGACGCCACCTCGAATAAATAATACAGTGACAATACGTAACACACCTAGCTTCATTGAACAAAGAATATTGGGAACGTACTTGGCTGACCGTTTCGTGTGAATCGAATCCGCTTTGGAGCCATTTTCACGGGTAAGAACCCGGATTGTGAGACCATTCGGCGCAGCCCCATGGCACCGGGGTCCCGGCAAATAAAAAACGTCTGAGTCACATTTTGATTTTTTATCTCAATTTTCGACTATTAGTAACTGCTACTATTTTTGGCCCTTCGCTACCGCTTCCCCGACCCCACGTCTGCCAGAGGTGGAACCCCTATTTAGCTCTACGGTTGTACCCGTCCGGAAATCGAGAGAAAAATAAAAATGTGACTGAGACATTATTTCTTCGACCAGGGTTTCCTACGTAGGGTTTTCTGTACTTTTTCCCTGTGTGTAGTCGAACGGAGCACGGGAACGGAAAACTGAGAACAGAGTCTTGTAGCCCGTTCTTTCGCCGTTCTGCCGGTACCAAGATCGTCGGTGTGCGTTTGGGGCGTTTGGAGTTTAGCCATTTTCTGTTCGAGGTGCTTAAAGGGTGCTTTTTACCTTAAGCAGAAAATGGCTCTTCTCTTGAGCTGTACGTGATTTTTCGAGTCGTCTGTGCCACTTTGACTTAAATCTAACCACTGGACATACAAGTAAATCGGCAAAGCCGAAAAGGCATCCTGCCGTTTCACAAAAAACACCAGCACATAAGTTTTTGAAGCAACAGAGAATGGAAAGCCACGATTTGTCGCCGTACTGCGTTTTCTCTCTCTCTTGTAAAAAAATGAATAAAAAAACAAAGTTTTACTACCTCAAAATTTAAATGCTAACGTGGTCCACTTAACTGTGACCCTCGCTTAGCACTCGATTGAGTAGGTCTCCAGCTGAAGTGAACGTGTCAATAGATAGCCAATAGACAGCATGTTTGCTTGGCAAGAATAGCCTCGTTGCGTGTGCTTTTCGAAGCTCTCCGGAGGTCGTTCGTAAAAAACGGCACGATTTCGCACTCAATCGGTTAACCCACTGACACAGAATCTGCTTAGCCAAGGCTTTTGTTAGCAGAAGACGTTCTAGAAAATGTGTGCTGTAATTGTTTCCCTCAGATGGTCGTTTCAGCCAATTTCCAGTTCGGATCGGCAGCGGCGAGGTACTTTTCAATCGCTTCAAGTCTATGCTGCGTCTCACCGGCCAAACTGCATTCCGTTCTTTCGGCATAGTGCACCGACGAAAGGGCTGCAGCGCTGCTCGTTGACGCGTCGAAAGTCTTTCCGTCTGACGTTGCGCCGATGGGGACCACAACTAGAGGATGCCAGAAACGTTGGATTGCCTTCCTCGTCGCAAACACGGGTACGTGAACAAGCGCGGCGAAGGAAATACCAAGGTAGAGACCCAGAAGCCCACCGAACTGTGCTATGAAGTCGCTAAACGTCATCGAAAACTTCTCCTCAACGACGATCATGACGAGAGATTGCATCACGAGAACAACATCGAAGCGCGTCCGATTAAACGTCTCTCGCTTCACCACCGATGTAAACGTCTGTCGGCGACAGTCCACGAGGCATGCATCGCAGCAGTTCCGCGTCAGCTTCCGAACATCACTTATGTTCAAGCGCGAACAGAATGCTAAATGGTCAATTACACCTTCCGACACTGTCTGTTCTAAGCGAATCGGTCGCTCTGTGCCATAAGGACAGGCCGGAGTTTCCGAGCCTTGGCGTTGTTGATACGCTAGCGCGAATAGTAATGGAAAGCAGTTGCACATTTGTCGATGTATTTGAACGAAGCACATCTGTTTGCAATCGTACCGCGAAAGCGACTTTGAGCACGGCTGTGAGGTCTTTCCTTCGATCCTGACATAGGTGCTTGAAACTTCTAGCATGAAGCTGAGACGCTCGCCAACCTTCTCGAACTTCGCGTACAAAAGAGCGTTATTGTTCTCCGTCTGGTACGTTGTCATCGGCGTTCCGGTAAGGTCGATAAAGGCGTACGTGGATTTTGCGGCGTCCCAGGATATGGTGACCATCGTGAGCGGATCTTCGAAGACTGTCAACGACGTGTTACTGATGATTCGGAAGGTTACGTGTTTCTCGGTGAGTCTTAGCATATTTTGTCGATCACATGGTGAAACGAGCTCATGCATTGCAGTGTTAACGTTGACGAAGAAGTCAGCGTCTCTGCAGATGAGCGATGCGATAAACCCGGCTAAATCCGTGAAGTTTACTCTCTCCGCACAGAAGCGGCGGTATACTCTATCGACAGATGATCTGATGTTTGCATGGTTTCCTCTTTGTGCGTACTTTGAGGCCCACTCAAATGCGACGTTATCTTGAAAGTAGTTCGGCATCGTCATTTGCATTTCCTTTGACGTTATGTCTGTTAGCATCGTCATCGAGAGCTCGAAGAGCTCCTTTGTCATGCTCACTGTTGTTGCTTCACCGTGTTTCGTCTGGGAAGTTAAAAAACACGCAAATTAACAAGTCGGAATTTCCGATCATTGAGGTAAGGTGAAGTCTGTGCGAGCGGACCTGTAGCCGCTTCTTACGACAGACAAATAGTGGCGGAGGGAATTTGAAAGAGTGTTGTACCGATCACGATTAAAAAATGTTGTCGCTCTTGTAGGTTTTGTTACACCTCCGCTCTGAATGTGGCTTATTGGGATAAAACGCGAAATGAAACAGGGTGCAGTGCACTAAAGGAACGTACCGGTAGAAAAACACGTACCTTGTTCACGCAACTTCGGAACAAGACCAAGAAATCGTCCAGCATTTTCTCTAATGTTGATCCATTCGACAGCTGCGAAAAGTCAAACGTGACGAATCCATGGTAAAAGCTAAGTGAGGGTGTCGGATCAAAAGTGAGCGACGAATTTTGGATTTGGCTGCTCAACGACACGGTGTCTTGGTTTATGAAAGTGCGCGTGACGGTCATTAGGTCGTTCGCTGTGCAGTAGATGAAAAACAGTGTGCACAGAATCCAAAAACATGACTCGCCTCGACTGAGACCACTGCGCAAAATATTCAAACCGAAGATGCCAGTTTCTTCTGCAAACTCGTTGAGACATGTGCGCAGTCGCGAAGACACCCGTGGGGCCAAGTCGCGTTTGACGATCAGCTTTTCATAACGTTGGGGTTGTGGCGTCAGAGGGGGCGGCGAATCTACGCTACACTCGCACATCTCGTGCGTAGGGTGCACGCAACTGCCCGATAGTTCAATGACGCAGCTGCTGGTCGTGACGTTATCCGGGCCAATATGTTGAGCCATAGCATTGAGACAGCGCGTTTGGTTTATGTTTCAAACGAAGTTGGGGCAGTCTTGCTTTTGACAATCGACGTTTTCCAACCCCCAGACAATGTTTGAAAAAATATTGCTATGAAAACCAGTGACAAGCGAAAGAGAAGTACCTAATGCAAACAACTGCGAAATCATGCTGACGCACGGCACGAGAAACGCTTCACCGCTTGCCATTTCAAATCGGTATTAGGTTTCCAACTCGCTTTAAGTGACACGTAGCACTGTACCTTCCCGTTCCAAAACACACAATAGTGCGGCTTTCGCAAATGAAAAGCCTGCTTTTACTGCTGCCAGAGAGGATTCTCATATCCGATCACGGGTAAACGCCGCTACTGGCGTACTTGCAAGCAGTAATTACAGAGAAACACTTGCTGTTACACTGTGTTCAATGTCTTCGTTCTGGCTTAATAAATATTGATTAGTAAAAAATCAGCTTCGCCGAAAAACGGTGGTTCAAGAATCCCAAAGCTAAACCATGGAAAAGCAATATATAAGCTAGACAATGGAAAAAAAATCGATACAAGATTTTCAAAATTAAAATTTTTGGAGCATATTTTCTAAGCAACATTCTTCGAATATTTTGCATGAAAAAATATGGCTCAAGAATTTTTATTATTTTTTTGAAAATCTGTTATCGATTTTTTCCATGGTTTAGCTTTGAGACCTTTGAAGCATCGTTTTTTGGCGAAGCCGGTTTTTAGGGCCACTGACGCACGTCAGTGTCCCTATTGCGGTGGCCCGCTTCTGTGTGTGTGTCGACACCATAACTTTCGAAATAAGAGGACTAGCGGGCTGAAACTTGGTATGGAGGTTCGTTGGTCAAAAGTAGGAATCGCGTTCTTTAACCAGCAAAATCGGCCTACTGGTTCGGCTCCTGGACCCAAAAATGTCCCAAAACCAATGGTGACGTCATATGTGTACGTCCTTCACGGCAGTAGTGGCGCGCGTGTGCGCACTCTTTTTGCCTGATCGCGTTGCAAGTAACGAAGTGTGTCAACTGGCCAATGGAGTGTACCAAATGGCCAATGGAGTGTGCCACGGCATAATAGACAGGACCAATGTCGCGCTGTCCGTTTTCAACTCTAAATATTTTTTTCTCTCGAAATGCGGAG
>JAQGBB010002573.1:0-10650 GCA_034691745.1 Prismatolaimus dolichurus | reverse complement strand
CGTACGTACGTACCACATACGCACAAAGAAATTTACACACATACGCACATACACGTTCATACGTACACACAACATTTTGGTGTGGTTACGTGCGGTACGTACCCAAGCAAGCACGTACGCATGCATGTGTGTATGCACGGTGTATGTATGTGGGTATGTATGGTATATGTTTGCACGTGGTATTATGTATGGTATGCGTATAGGTGCGCGCTTTGCATTTTCAGCATTTAGAAAAAAATAGTTGCTGAAATCACCTTTGGGCCAACCAGTCAGCACAATAAATCTCTCACTTTATTTAGTGACCAATTAATTAATTTAAAAAAAATAAGTGAGAAAATTTTTCTCACTTATTTTTTTTAAATAACAAATTAATTATTTTAAAAAAATAAGTGAGAAAAATTTGGCTCACTTATTTTTTTTAAATTATGTCCGTTCAAACGCTCCGTAGCCAGGTGCCTGCGTAATCACTGAGGAGCGTAAAACGAAGTGACAGTCACTAACGCATCGGCCTTTACCCACGTCCTAAGAAATTCTGCAGAAGACCGCCTACAATTTCACCAGATATTAAACCGTTAATACTGCTGCCGATATTTTGCGGCGCAAAGGCAAACCCGCTGATCGTGTCACATCTCTGCTTGGTTTGACCAGCTTCAACACTGAGCTGTATCATGCCAATAATATTGCAATTAACGAGATACTGGCCAAGCCGTTCACACGATTGCTGTTCAGCTTGCAGCCGACACGTTTCTTGCATCGCAAAATTCGGATCCAGAGTCCCACCGCTAACGGCCGATTGTAGTTGGTCGATCCACGCTTGCCACGTTTTCCCTTGTGCTCTCTCCTTGCAGCCTGCCCACATCGATTGCAGTAGCGAACCAACAAACGACATGCACCCTGAATGAAGCACATCACCTCATCCTGCATCAATGACGCATTCTTTCCCAACAATTAAACGAACCCTCAGCCGCTTCAGCCTTTTGCGGAGTTCCGAGCAAACCGTTAATCGACGATGAGACCGAGTGACTTACGAACCCATTGAACTGATCGAGAAACTGAAGACTACTTCCGTTCACCGGGGCTGCGGATGAGCATGCCGGAAGGAGGACGCCGGCTAGCATGACCTCTACCAATACCAAACGGACAAACATCGCGTTAAAGCTTGACACTGATCGCCAACTAAATGAGAAATAAAAAGCACGATGGATATAGTGAGAAAATGAATTTGCTGAGCTGCAGCTGGATGGAACTGGGATCACAACTATGGTGCAGCATGTTAAACTTGACTCGACACAGCCGCCGAAAATGTCAAGTCGACCGTATTTCCGCGAATGCCACCATTCACTGGTGCGAAATTTGAATTCTACCATCATGCACGTAGATACGTACGTTGGTACTGTGTACCGTAGGTATCAGTGTTGCGTACGTTGCAACCTGATGCCAAACTGTCTGGCTGGCCATGCACTAGAAGTTTGAGAAGTGCTCAGTTTCAACCATTTTCCCATCCCATAGGGGTGCAATTTCAATATGAACTACATTCGTTCGGCCATACGAGGTAGTACCTAAATACATTTTACTAAACGTTCTGTCACTTTAAGACGTACGCGTGGGAACGCTTGCGCAATCATGTCTGTAACAAATTCTCAACACGGCTCGTTAAAGTTTAACTTTCGACAACACTACGTATCTTGGTCGTTGTCGATCGTTCATTCATAAAAAAAATCTCGACTAGTACACGCGAGAAACTACAAACGTCAGAACACTTTTCCAGAAAGGATATATAGCCTATGACGTCACATCTCGGAGGGGGTGTTAGTTGGTCGAAAGTGATGTTATACGTAAAAGATGGATAAGGTATTACAAAAGTCAACTTTTGACGCGAAGTCGTATGTGTGCGTCCCATATACAAGCTTTTCACTCACTGCACAGTCCGGCATGCATTACGTAACGTAGGACACTCCGATATTGCCTGTCCATAACGGAGCTCATATTGTGTGGACATTTTTCATACTTTTTCGTCTACGTGAGAAGCGCCCTCACGGCCTGATTTATTGGGACATTAATTTTGGTCAGCGTCTGAACCGCTTTGAGCTCGGAAGTGCTAAAGTCGAAGGAGCTACGCTAAAAACGTATCTCGGGAATAAAAGAATATCGCATTACCCAGCTGAGGGCGAGCGTGTCGTACAAACCGATAGCGAAGCATGCATTGATTGATAAGGCGCTTGAAGAAGTAATCGAGGACAAGCGTACTTCCACAGATGGGGACACACCAGAACCGGCGGCAGAACACTATCCAGACGACGTAATGCTAGCACCAATCATAGATGCCATGGAAATTTTCTGCGACACATTAACGATGCTTTTATCCTTTTGCGTGTCGTTATTTTCTCGTTTCCTTCTCCTTCCGTCTCCTTATTCAGATGTTAATATACTATTAGCGATGAAAATTGAAACGAACTGCAAAGCATTCGGTAAAGTCCTTTCAATTTCGGTCACGCGAATCCCAAGAGCCGATGGTGCGGTTCGGTAGATCGCCATCTCGAGAAGCAACGCCGATGCGATGATCCACATGTAATGACTTTAATTATTTTTTATTATCCTGCCGTGTCTAAAACTGAGCCCAAGTGGGAAACTCCTTCTATCTGCACTGTTGCGTTCTCGGTCTGCACGTGGGAGTGGACGAAGTCTGTCGGATGAGAATAAATGAAAGTTGAAAATGAGTATATCCGTACAGCTTTATTGAACAAAGCAACTCTCTTCTTTCGGCTGCAGTATCTGCTTAAATACCCAATATCTTACCCACCTCGCCTTTAATCCTATGCCGCTCACGAACGCCGCTGCCGTAGGATCAACTTTCTTAGATCCTAAAATTTTGACAAAAAATATCGAAGCTGCCTGAAAGACGGACCGTGCATAATCTGTAATTTCTGATATTATGGCTTTTCAGACCGGGTACACTGTGTGTGCACGACGTAGTCTCAAATATTTTTGCTTGTGCAACGTACGTGAATCTAATGCAAGCTTCAAATCACATTTCTATGCATCATTGTCACATTTGGTTCAACGCGTTCTTCATTGAATCATTCGTTTTACTAACTGAACGTCGTACTGTTTCGTCGGTACCTTTTGAGTCATAAAATGTCGCTCTCGCTTCGCGAACAGACAACTGAAGAAAAATGCCAAATTTTCAAATGAACCTCCAAATGCAATTTGCCTGATACGTCTGGCTTGGTCGTTCATTTTCAGTTTGCAACATGTGATCTATTTTTGCATCTTCTGGAGCGCGCAGAGAGTAAGTAAAGATAGCTAGCTGCCTGGTCAGTTGTGAGTGTCTGTGTGTGCGCGTGTGAATGAGTGAACGCGTAAGTCTGCGAGTCCGGACAATAACTTAATTTTTTCTCAATCGATTTTGAAAATTTCCAAACTAAAACGAATCTACGTAATCCGTAATCTTTTGCTATTTTCGACTCTGTCCGATGCTTGTAGCTGTCTGCGCATTAGCGAAGTGGACGTTCGGACTTGCAGAGTTTTACGCGAAAACTCGGACACGCGTGTATTGAATAGACTATTTTTTCACTGAAAACATGCTGCGCGACAACACTGAAATTATCGCATGCATAGCGCGATAAATTTATTACAGTGAAGTTCGGATAAGTCGAACTCGCTTAAGTCGAATGTTCATATAACTCGAAGTTTTCCCCGGTCCCGCCAGACCTTTATGTGAGGTAAAACGTATGCATAAGTCTAACTTTTTCGTAAGTCGAACTATTTTCCCGGTCTTTTGCGAGTTTGACTTATCCGAACTCCACTGTATCCGCATTACCCATCCCGCCCTAACGAATCCCAGAAGATGCAATTTTCGGTTTTGCCGATTTACCTGTAATACCTTTTGATGCAATTATGTAACATGCAGATAAAAATAGGGAGCTGCGCCCGAAAGCAAGCACAGCCTGTTTCACCTATTTCAGACATGAAGCTTTAATAGTAGTTGATACTCTAACATAAAACTGCTTCTTCATTCTCCGACTCGCGGACAGCAAAGTATGCTCCCAACAACGCTCGCATCCACGTCAGCTTTAGTGCAAGAGTCAAACACGTCGTCCCCTCCACTGGAGAACTGCACGTGCAACGACATCGGCTCCTCCTCGTACACGATCGAGTACGAGGCGTTCAACTTGATCGTTGTTATCATCTTAATACCTATTGTCGCCGCCTTTGGTGTCTACTCGAACATCGTGAATGCATTCGTCTTTACGCGTTCACGAATGTGCAAGCAGTCGCAGAATATCTATCTTGCGGCGCTTTCGATCAGTGACTTCTTTGTCGTCATCACAGGCACCTTCACGTTCTGCTTGGACTCGGCGAGCTCGCATATCAGCTTGCTCCAGCAGGCGAGGCTGCTCTCGACACCTATTGTGCTTCCGGTTGGTTGCATCGCCCAAACGTGCAGGTTGTTAGACTAATTTGAACCAAGAAATGGGCAATGTTGTAAATTACAAATGCAATGTAACTTATAGCTTGTACGTCCAACATCAAAGTTTTATTGTTCTGCTCAACAAGTGGAACGGCTGAAAGCCGAAGTGCATCCTGTCTATGGAAAAAATCTGAGCACAGAAGTTTTGAAGCAGGAGAGAAAAAGGAAGCCACGATTTGTCATGTACTACGTTTTTCCTCGCTCTCTTGTAGGCAAAAAAAATTTGTTCGGGGGCCCCCGAACCCCCTATCATTGGCAAGTTGGTACATACCAGTGGCAAGCTGGCGGCTACCCATGCACGTTGCTCGCACCATCCGCTAACTTTGTCAGCTGGGAGGATAAGGGGGATATGGGTGGGATATGGTGGCGGATAATCTCTGTTTGACCGTGTAGCTATCTTTTTTATTCCACGCTGCACGCTCCAAGCAGGATGCAAAAAGGCAATTTTATGGGTTTCGATCACATGATATGTTCATGTGACATTCCTTATCTCTTGCAGTGTGTATTTCACGGTGGCCGCTGCGGTGGACTGCTATCTCACGGTGAGTTCCGATATCAAAAATTGGTCTCAGGTTGGAATTTTCTTCTTACTTTGGACCCTTTCAGACCTGTTGCTCAATAAGGCAGCGTCCACTACGAGCTTTGCAGTGCATTAGTGTCATCAGCGTGCTTAGCGTTGGCTACAACGGGATCCGCTTCAAGCAGTTTATGGTGGTCGAGTGCGTCGACGAAGGTCTGCGTCGACTCGAGCTTTGCGCAACCGAACTCTACGCCGAAGCTAATTACATATACAACGGGTAGGTATGTCCAGTAACTTCGACAAGGACGGCTAATTTTGTCGAGCTGCATAATTGCGTCAAGGGCATTTCCATCTGTGTGTCACACGATTCGCTTCTCTGATTAGCCTATCTATCTTACCGTACAATAAAGCTGAAGGCGACACGTTACCGCAGCGACGCCAGCAGAAGCTGTCTAGTTGACACAGCAAACGCAAGCTCATCCATTTGTCCCAATCGCTTTTTGTAGATACATGTATACTGCGCTAATGATGGTAATCCCATTCGTAACGTTGAGCCTTCTGAATGCGTTAATCGTGCGGGCGATGCATATGAAATCGAAGCAGCGAGTCGAAAACGGAAAAGGGCAGACGCTTCCGCCACGAAACCACGATGATTCGAACGCTCATGAAGGCGCTGCAGTGACGATGATTATGGTATTCAAATGTGTGCGCTCGGATACCACTTGTCGGGAAAAACTTTCGTGTGAAATATCCTAGGTCGTCGTTCTCTTTCTTGCCTGCAATACGCTCGGTATGTCGTGTCTATCTGCCTTCTATGTCGCATGGCTAGCTTAATCTAAAGCGTCCGTCAAAAGTGGACAGGAGTGGCCTTGTTTAGACTGCATACGTTATTCTACATGAAAACGGAAGGCGTGTATCTAGGCGTTACATAATGTTCCATTGTTTAAAGTTCATACTCTCCCATTGCTATCGATAGCCTCCATACGTTTCCTGTCGACTTTTTCCGGACGCTTTAGTTCCTGTTTATATTATTACCATAAACGGACTTCTCGACATAGAGACGGGGATTAATCAGAAAAGCACGTTATCACACCTAGGTATGCGTTTTCATTTTGCAGCTCTGATCGTGAACTTCGTCGAATTGGCCAGTATTCCACCCGACGACGAGTTGCACACAACCGAATTGCCTACCGACGCCAATGAGCAGTCAACACCAGCCGACCCCTTCATCATTCAGTATCTAACCGACACGAGTAACTTTCTAGTCATAGCAAACAGTTCACTCAATTTCATCATCTACGTCGTCTTCAGCAAGGAGTACCGCGAGGTAGACTTCTCTCCTCTCTTCTATATGACTTCCATTTTCCATCTTCTAGCAATACCTCATGAACTGTTGCGGGATGCGATCCCTCCTGCCCAGCGAGGACACAACGCACACCAACAGCAAGAAAAGAGTGGATGCGATTAGCACGACGAACAACGTGCACGCGAATAATCAGAGCTGTTCAAAGCCTTGGTCACCACGGAGGAAGTTCTCCGCCGCCTATCCATCCAACGACGCCAGTTGGCTAGCATCACAACAGCTCTTGTTTTCGTCTGCGAACGGAAATATTGTCAACTCAGAGAGCAAGTCGCCAATGCTGCCCTACGTCGATGAGTACACATCCCCAACAACCGATACGTTAGTCTAAAGCGTCGCGTTACATGCAAAAGCCATTTGCTAGCTGTCAACCGCGTGTCTGTAGCAGCTTGCTCCGTCGTAGTTTGCTTGCGGTGCTGATCTACGGCTGACCGTGTATCGGGTGAAATAAACCATAAATTCTGTTTGCATGCTGGTGGGACGTGCAACATGAAAGAACAAGAGCGTCACGATCGCCAGTGCACAACGACCAAGGAGAAAACGAGATCGTCCTCTGTTTAGGTCATCTATCTCAACCGACACGGACTTTCCTACTCGATACTCTCCGGTACGGCACTTCCTCCGTCGGACAATATCGTTTACGTATACACACGTCAAAACGCTCAACAAGTAAATCGGCCGAAAAGGCATCCTGCATTTGACAAAAAACACGAGCAGTCTTTACAGCAAGAGAGAAAAGGAGGCCACCATTTGTCTATATACTACGGTTTTCCTCGTTCTCTTGAGACAAAATACAAAAACGTTCTGCTCCAGACATACACGAATAACAGTTCGCAAAGTTGTTTTACACCGCAAAATCATACACCATCTGTCCCCTCGCAGGGGTAAAGTGCCCCATCGTCACTCCCACCAAGGATCGCTGCATTCATTCCCCCATCGGCGGGTCAGTCTCCCGCTTAGCCTTCCCCGCGAGAATAGCCGCCTTGAAGAGTCGCAAATAGAGATGCACACTCTCCCGCGAATCGTCATTTCCCGGCACCGGATAGGTGACCAAGTTGGGATTTGCGTTCGAATCGACAACAGCGACGACCGGAATGAGCATCTTCGCCGCCTCAACAACAATCGGATGTGCGTCGCCGAAGCCACCCGCCAGTGTCGACGTCATGACAACCGCGTCGGGGAGACGGACGACTGTCTTGAAGATCTGGGCACTGTCGGTGAATGCGGCGGGGAGCCAACGACGGGCATGTGCGTATTCACCGCATTCGTAGGCTGTCCGCTCGACTGCGTGTGTTCTAGGAATAAACGGGAAGTATTGAACGCAGTTTTCAATACGATCAGGCGTAAAAACTTTACTTAAACGTCTGTACGTATGAGGCAATGTACATACGAGGCTCGATCGGTCGACACAAAGAGAATAACCCCCCGTCGATACGCAATATGAGCAAGAAAGTTGAGTGCCTCTCTCAGATGTAGGGCCGTCTGTTCCAGATCAAAGACGCACACCTAAACCAAAACCTCCTTTTATCCAAAACAGACATCCCCCAAATTCCAGTGTCCATACCGCATCCTGTTCGACACCACCACCACCAGCCCGTTTTCCAATCAAAAACGGTCGCATTCTGGCATCCATCGTTCCAGTTTTATGCCCCAGATGAACCCTCGCCTCAAAGAGTTCATCAACGTTCACAAGTTTTGCAACATCAAAGAAATCATCCGCTTTCAACGAATGATGCGAAGAGAGAATCTCTTCCCGCGTCGGGAGACGAGTGCGGACTGCCGGATCGATCCGTCGTACAAGTGTTGCATGACGAGCGAAACCCGACGATGGTGAAGCAGATGAGAGTGCAGGACTTCTACTCTTACGTTGCTTCGGGGGCTCGTCGGGTTCTTCGGTCGTGTCGGGACGTTTAGCGCTGGGCAGAACGGGGGATGAATGAAGTGAGAGTGATTGTTGACGGATGAGGTGTGAAATCTTGCAGTGACGGAACATACCTGTCGCCATTGCAGTTCTGTAAGCAATGATACAGGAGTTAGCGCAGCAAGCAATTACCCTTGAGGGTATGGAAAAAGACTGCTCAGTCTAAATTAGTCAGAACGGCCGAAGACAGGCAGATCAAGAGAAACAAATCGCGCATGTAAGACATAAAAAATGATTGCGATAAGGTCAAAAGAGCGGGTCGATAATATCACAGCTTCACAGAAGAAGTTCAAGAACGCCGTGGAAGAGCAAGAATGAAGAGCACACAATTGGCCCGTGAAGACGTATAAAAGTGGCTTCAAAATAGAAGTGAAAAAGGAAGCAATAAAATCTGATCAAAATGAAAACGAATTCCTCCCTCAAGCACGATATAAATCCGTTTGCAATGCAACTACGACTTGTGGAGGGAGATGAGCAAGCCAACCGATATCAATCTGCTGACAATGAGTGCTAAGAAGCTAAATTACTGCAAGCTACACTACAAGCTACAAACTTGCTAACTAGTTTCGAACAGAGCAGATTCGGCGAACGACAGACAAGTATACGCAAGCAACTACATGACTTCACAACAATCTACAACCAAGCATGCACCAGTACCAATAGCATAGATCAGCACCATAGCGCACTATGTAGAGCATAAAAAGTGTTAAGCGTCAGCCGTTGAAATAGAAAAATGCATCCGCTAAAAGGCGAGCAGCACAGCGAAGAAGCACGCCAATACCCGCATACACGTCTGATACAAACACAGCACGTCTTTCACAAGCGAAGAAACAACTACAACCAAATAAAAACAACTTCAATCCACATACAGACAATCCACTTTCCTCCCTCGTGAAAACAGTTCACAATAATCTCAAGAACTTTTCCGACAGAAATACGGCTCAAACGCACGCTAAAACACTATCCACTAACACACGACTACACACAATCGTATTGTACATATAATACACACATGGTTCATACACCACATCCATCAACTACACCGTTGACATAAAAAGAGAGAGAGAGCACTGCTGCTCACAGTACCGAGCCCCGAGGCAGTAAGTGCCCAAGACAGTCTCAAACCAGTTCCCAATCATCCCTCGTCGCTTCCGTGAGTTGCGCCTCCTCCTCACCAGCGCGTCGCGCCCCACTGTACAATTTGAGACTAAGTTTGAGCAACCGACCATCGCGCGAGATAGCCCAAAGTTCATTCGAGGGAGAAACTAAAACAATTGCATTCATTCTCTTTCTCTCCCAATTCCGTACTGACGTACCACTAAGATAACTGAGCGGAGGGGACGGAATAAGTTTCCAGTAATTCCCGGCAGGATTGGACTGCGCGAATACACGGAGACGACGATAGACGAGACCGTCGATGCCGAGGGCCCAGACGCTGTCGTTGCCGATGGCGAGTTGCTGGCAGCGCAGACCGTCAACCTGCAGCAAAGTATGACGTCATCATTAATGAAGCAAATGAATAAAAAGTACTAGACTTACATGACATGTTATACATACAGTACATAGTGTATTATACATACAGTACATAGTGTATTATACATACAGTACATACTATTATACATCCACATCATCCACGTATTTGCAAACAATAAAAACTCACCGGATACCACTCGACACCAATCATAATCTCGGGCGCCACCCCCAACCTGCAGTAGGGCAGACCATCCTGCGCGAGCGTCCAAACCAGAAGTCCATGCGGACTCGCGAAAATCCTCTCAAAAACGATCGTTTGCAAGCGAACAACCGCATCATTCGCAACACTCAGAGGTTCATCAACGATCGGAATCCACGCCGGAGAAAGTCCCGACGATAGTTTCGGTTGGACACCAAACCGACAGTATAGTTGTCCACTCCTGTCAATCGCCCACGCGGTTGTCGATGAGCAACACATGTGTTTGAATCGGACAGACTTGCCTTCAATCCCAAAAAAGACATTGGATTGAATCGATCAAAAAAGTTACAGTATAACATACCCAACTGTTGGGTGTCCAACTTGACCCAATACTGCCCGAGCGGACACATCTCGGTGTCGATCCCACACCGGACCCAAATACGTCCATTAGAATCGAGTGTCCAGATAGCGTCATCTGTGGTGCTTACTGAAACGAACGGTTGAGCCCGATTGCAGCGAGGAATCTCGACGAGTTCGGCGTCGTTGAGTGCGAAAGCAAATAATTGTTGAACAACGCCTCTAACATCGTCTGGTTGATGGAAACCGCGTTGACGACCGAGGAGGAGAACACAGCCTTGAATGTACGTACAGTACATACTTGAATAATGTTAGTTTTACACATGAAGTGGCTTCGAAAAATCAATGA
>JAQGBB010002572.1:0-10651 GCA_034691745.1 Prismatolaimus dolichurus | reverse complement strand
GAAACAGAGAAGGGGAAAACAGTAGAAGGGGAAACGGAGGAAGGGGAAAACTGGGGAAAGAGGAAGAGGGAAACGTCGAAACGGGGGAAAGTGGAGAAGGGGAACGGGGAGATGGGAGGAAAGGAGAAAGCCCGGAAACGGGGTAGCGGTGGGAAAGACGAAACGGAGGGAAGGGGTAAAGGAAGGAAAAGGTGAAAGTTTAAAAATGGGGGAAAGGGTAAAAACGGGGGGAAAAGGGAAAAAGGGAAAACCGGGGAAAAGAAAAGGGAAGGGGTAAACGGGGAAGGGGAAAGTTTGACATTTTTGACTTTTTATGGTGACATATGTTCTCAATTTTGACCCTTTTGGTTTTTGACTCTAAACTTTTTTTGCAAGCAACCAGAAAGAACTTACGTTTTATTTGCTTTGGATGCGATCAGGAAATTTGGCAATGCATTATGAGGTGAAAAATGTAACGGGTAACGGGGCGCGTGAGCGCCTTGCGATCGGCCTAGTATTGCCTAATGTTCGACTCCTATTGCTGAGCTGGCATCCTACGTTCAATAGAGCTGAAATTGCAGCGTTGCCAAATTTTGGCTTGTCGCGCACAGGGGTCTGTTCGTCGCGGCGTGAATGGAAGCGAAAGGGGGTGAGTGTGCGCAAGAAAAATTTGATGCGACAGCGTATGGTTAACCATAGATTCTCTAGCGCAGAATCGAAAGGAAAAATTTACTTGAATAGAAAAGTTTGATTAAGAATAGAAGTCCATGGATTTTATTCCGATCCCTTTGCTATGCTTCAATTGCTGGTGCGTTTCGATTAACGGTGGCGAGTCCGAAGAGCGGCCGCGATGAGGACGAGTAACCGTCGATCGAAACGCGCAAGCAATTGAAGCATCGCAAAGTGATCGGAAGAAACTATCCATTTTGATCGAAATCTTCGGTCAAGAAGCGAACTCTATCGACTTTCTTCATATCGGCTCTACGCGTGGGCGCGCATGTTTCGAATGAAAAGTTCGAATGTCCACTCCCCTACTGCAAAGACAGCTGAGAACATGTGATAGAGTCGAGAGTAGCAAAATGACCATCTGCGGCTTGCGTAGATTCGTTTTAGTTTTGAAGCTTTCAAAACCAGTTGAAAAAAGTAATCGGTTGAACGGACTCACTCACACGCGACCACACAGCTGTCTTTCATTACGCGCTGCGTGCTCCAGTAGATGCAAAAATGACGATACATTATCAGCTCCGGTCAACAACCTGCTTCAAGTCCAGCAGCTACCACGCACAACGAGTAACCTCTCCATGCACGTGCGAAACGCTCGCGACGTAATCGTTGCGCGGCTTCATGAACGAGAAGCCGCGATTCTGCTGCAAACCTTCCTGACGACGCTGACGACAAGCTTGTACCACCTGGCCATCTACCTCATGAGCCTCTGCGTCGAGGACATATTCTTGGAACCTCGTATGCGAATCGCGCACGTATCGCTTTTCGTTGTCTTAGTCGTTTTCTACTATGGAAGTCATCCGATCATTTTCACTGCGTTCTCATCTGAACTTCGACAGTTGTTCTGTGTCAGGATGTTGTGCAATAGATGATATAAAGCTGACGTCGGCTACTGAAAAAAATTGTGTGAGTTTAAAAGAGATCGTGGTTCGAATCATGGTCCGGTCGCCTAGATGTGTAGGGGTCAAACTTTCGGGAGAGAAGAGTTTGGTCAGGGTGCATTTTTGCAGAGGAAAAGCTTGAGAAAAATTTGCGATAACAGCATTATAATTTCGAGCTATTGAAATTGTATAAAAATGCCAAAAAATTTTAAAAAGCAGGAAACGCAAAAAAAAATTGCGGAACCTATTGCCTTGACTCGTCCCCATTCGTTATCGGTGTCCATCAATATAGGGTCTATTCCTCCCGCTTCTCTACTCGCTTTGTATGCAAATAGTGAACGTCCTCTAGCTCTTGCGAAAGCGTCGGCGTTTCCGTTTAGTAGGCAATGAATACGGATAGCAAGCAAGACACTGGACCCCATTTAAACCCAACAGGGAAATTCTTCTCATTTTAGCTGGCCTCTATTTTTCAGAGTGACGCTCTTGCCTTCTGGGGAAACACCTCAAGCAACCGCTCGTCTTTATTACACTTTTCTTCGTTGCGCCGAGAATTCAATAAAAAGTGTTATACGATTTGTAATTGTTTCTTTCAGCGAAAAGCTCTGACGGACTCTGTCAAGGAGAATAAGCTATTAGCTAGCTCATTTTGCGATCAGAGATTCGTCCCTCGATGCGCGCGTATAACACGGACGTGGTCAAAAGAATTGTGCCGTACATGTTCTAGAATCTTGAATACGACGCTGCTTCTATATGAACTCGTTAGCACGTCTACCAATTGGGTTCATTGAATTCGTCTTCATTGTCGGTACTCAGAGTGACGAGATGAAGCTTAACTAAGCTGATTTTTGTGAATTATGTGTGAAATCTTCATCAGGCTTCCGGAAAAAATCTGACACTAAGCTGCCACTCTGCTTTGTTTTGCCTGCATCAGGGGAATGTTTGAGTTTAGAGAGAGTTTGCTATAGCCCAGCAACACTATGCTTGCTCTCTTTGCAATTTGCATGCCGCGGCGCTCTCTTAAAATCTACGAAGAAAACCGAGCATTTTATATTTACATTGGGAGGATGTTAGGCTCTCACTTCTTGCATTCTGCAAATTATCCACGCCATCCATTTATAGCTGGCTGTTGTATTGCTGTATTGTAGCTATCTACTGCCAGCCGCTATAGCAAATAGTTTGGGGCAGACACGGACAGCAAATATGCAGGCGCGGTTCCAAGGGGTGCTTGGGTGCTTAAGCACCCCCGTGGAAGATTTAAAACGTACAAAGTCCGAATAAAAATAGTGGAAATGTGGTTTTTCAGGTCCTAATTTTTCAAAATTTTACCGGGGTTATACCCCCGGATCCCCATTTTCTCTGGGATATACCCTCTCGACCTCTATGACTCCGCGCTCGCAGTTTTGACCAATTTCCTTGTCGCTCGCTGGCAACGTGCCTTCTCACCTGCCAAGCACCGCCCCGTAAAAAATTCCTGGAATCGCGCCTGATAGGGTCATGTTGCGCAAGATTGAACGTCTTGGGTCGCGGAGGCGAATAGCGGCCGAAGGAGTGGGAGTCGGGGGGGAAACTTCCTGGACGCCGATTGTGCACAAAGGTGTGGCTTTCGAACAAGCCATCACGCGTCCCGATCGGTTCACGCGCGGCCGAGACATTCCGACGCGAGCACGTGCGTCTTCGTGTTGCGCAAGATTGAACGGGTTCTGGATCTCGGCGCCCACGTTGCGTCACGTTACCTCGCGCCCACCTTCTCAGCATTTACTCAGTTTTTCAAGGCCTGCATGTCGATATACGGTTCGTGCCTGGGCGTTGCCTGAGCGCCGTATGTACATCTCGCACTTGCGCGGATTTCTAAATCCGTTTGCTTTCGAAGGGCTGGAGTGACAATTGTTAATTCTATAGCGTGGTTTCGCACTTTGGATAATCGCAGCTGATGCGAACGATGGAGCAGCCTGACAACGTAGCATCATCATGCTCAATTCCGAGCGCTGCTGATTGGGTGGTTGTATCGATCGTTTTCGTCTACTCCCTCTTCGGAATCGTCGGCAATGGTGTCGCCTTTGGGCTAACCCTCAAGCTAAAATCCCTCGCCGACTCATTCTGTCAAATCTTTGTCGTCCTCAACGTCGCCGATATTTGCGTCCTTGTGCTTTACGCCGGCTGGATCCCAACGGTTATTCTCGGCAGAGCAATAAATGCAGCCTACTACAAAGCGCTCCTAGCTAACACTTACGCGCATCAAGTTTTTCCTGGCTTTCTCTTCCTGGGACTGTGGTACGCCGCATGTCACGTGACCATCTTGCTCGCGATCAATCGATTTGTGGCTATCTGGTATCCGAGCATGTTTTCGTTGACGTTCAACCACAAGCGGGTCGTACTCTATCTCGGCGTCGCTTGTTTGTCGGCAGCATTTTTAGCTATTCCAGCACTTGTGCCCAAATGTGGTCTCTTTTTCGATCCCGATCACTTCGCACTGCGATCCTTTGATTCAACGTGCGGCGAGACGTCCTGGAACGCGATCTATGTCGTTTCTTCCGGCTATTTCATCGTGATCTTGTCGCTAAATTGTGCAACGTTCTGGAAGCTTCGTCAGCGAGCGAAGTTCGCTCAGTTGGTCAGAAGATCGATGACCACTGTAGAGCGCGAACGGCGACGTCGCGAGACGGCGTTCTTCGCTCAGTCGATCGTTACGGGAGGAACGGCGATGATTGGACTCTTTCTCTTTTTCATCGTCGCGGTGACGACGACGAACGCGTGGGCACACTTCTTCTGTCGCACCATAGCGCACACAAGCGTTCAATGGATAAATGGATACTCGTATTTGTTCTTCAACCGAGATATTCGGAAGTACCTCTGGAGGACAATATGCTGCCAAGTTGAGAACACAGAACCACTGGAGAGTGAAATTTTGAGCAATGGAAGGAAGCATTCTGCGAGCAATCTAGTGTGTTCTCGGAACATGTTGTTTGCCTTGGATGAACGTGGGTCAAAAGGAGATGCCAACCATGCATGCGATATTGGGATAAATCAGTGCTGATTGCTATTTTCGTTCATGAATTGGCATCGCCTTTTGGCATAGCCACGAACGACTGGAAAGATCGGCATTGGGGATAAATATTTGGTTCAGAGCAGCCTTCTCGAATTTTGCTTCCGACGCAAAATCAATGATAGAATCGTATAACAGTGTGCTGGACGTGCCAGTTAGACCTTCAGTGCTAATATTAAGTCAGCTAAACTTCCAGCGGCTGAAACTTTTATCTTCCGCAAAACGTGCAAGACCTGCCTTGCTTTTTCGGCATCGCATGCACTCCTCTCGCTTGCTATGCGAAGGCTAAAAATTAGCATTTAATTAGTTTTTTTAACTGCTAGCCGGATAATTGAAAGTAACGTGTAAGTGGGCCTACGGATCAGTACGACCGGCTTGTTAGCTTTGTTTTGTTCATATCAATTTATTGACCGTGGAGAAGTGGAAAACATAAAGCCAGAGTAGCTTCTACTCGTACCAGAAGCACACCGTATAGTGTTTCTTCAGCCTACTACAAAGCTCTTGGACAAATTTCGGTAGCCGAAATCGCAGATAATGAAAGTCCACGTAGTACGTCTTAAAGAGCAAATTCACGCTTTCGATGTCGTCCCGAAGGGTCGCCTCAAGTCGCTGTATCGCCGGGGCGTCGACGATCGCCGCGATATCTTCAAACAGAAATTTCTCTTCTCCGTTTCGACCCCATCCGCCCTCGACGAGCGCCGCCCAGCCCATCGTCTCGTTGAAGAACTGCCTTGCGTACTTCGCATAAGCGGGCAAATCGTCCGGAACGAGTTTCGTGTAGTTCTGAAGCCGCGATCGCAAACTGCAGTGCCACACCTGGGGCCAAAATTCCCGATCCCCGGCAAAGGCCAACTCGAGTTTTTGACCAGTCGCCATCCGCTTGAAGTGCTCGAATTGCTGTCGAATAAAGCAGGTGACGTTGTCCCCACATCCATAGCACATCGATTTATCGATTGATTTTTGACTTATCGGCGTCGAGCACACCTGGCTCCAGATCGAGGCAAATCGATAAAACGGATGCCTTAGGATGACCAATCGCTGCCACGACGTATCGTTCCAAACGTCCCAATCGAACGTCCCGTTTAAAAATCGATATTCTTCGAGTTTTTTCTCGCAATTTTCAAATTTCGCGATTTGCGCCAAACCTCGACAGAGCATCGCCTTCAGGTGTGCACCATCGTTATCCGGCAGAACGCAGACGAGGAGATTGAAGTCGGCGATCAAGAAAAGCTCGTCGGTGACGTTCTCGTAGACCGTGAGAAAAAGCGACGTCTCGTCCTCACGTCGTGGGATAGCCGGCGCGTTCATGTTGTTGAGCCACGGCGGCGCCTTTACGTCCGGGCCGACATCCGTCGGCAATGGATCCTTGTGGATCCCACCGATGACGATGGCGCCCAGTTCGATTTTTTGCACCTGCTGCACACTGGTCACTTCGCGGACCGTTGATCTCACCGAGTTGAAGATGCCGATGAGGCCGGCGGAGGCAGCGAGGAGTGCGAGAGAAAGGAAATAGCAACCACGTTTGGGGAGACCACAGACGAGCTGACTTCGCTTGGAGAGAATCATTCTGTTCGCAAAATGTGTGGAAAATCTCTCCGTCTCATGTCGGTTGCAAATTTGTGTCCTTCAAATGTGTGCAGTAGTGGCGAGGTCATACGCGGAACTTTTTCTGCAGCGTGTGTCGAAGTTTTAACGTCTTCTATATTAGACGCACGCAACAGACGGAAAAAATGAGGCGTACAGAATGTACCAAGTTGGAGAAGAGGCTGAGCAATGTTTCAGGTCACTTCTTGGGATATGGAAAAGCAAGGACGACCAGTTCACGATAAAATATGTCTAAATTAAGCTGATAAATGAGCGAAAAGTTTGTAAAATTTTTCTTAATTTTTTCAGATTTTTTCTCAAAAAGCCGGTCGTTCCCTGGTTGACAAACGTGGAGCGCAACGCTGAACGCACGGAGCACATTATTTCGCAATCGACACTTCACAATATTCAAACAAAAAAAGAAAGAGCATCGCCACAAACGTTTGCCACTATCCGTTCTCATCTCTCGTCGAGCATCGTGGCTAAAAGCTTTTTTCTTCTCACACTTAGAATAAAGTTTCCACAAAGCTTCCATTTGCAGCGATATCGTTGATGAAGCTCTGCAACAAAAATGCGCAGTCAGATTTCTCTAAAAAATGACATAATTTTTTTAAATTTTACTCACCTCTAGAACCTCTCTCCTCCACTGCACGCTCTTGGCTTGACGACTCGAGAAGCGCTTGAAGAGCACTCCGTAGCTGATTCATCCGATCGATATCGGTGGGCGGCGTAACGTGAAATCGATCGATATTTCTTGCAAGCTAAAAATGAAGCCACCACATAAAATACTCGTTTTTACGTAGACAGTGAATTTATTTTCTCTGAAATTTTAACGCAGACGTGCCTTTTACATCTGTCTTTTTGGAGATAATTTTTATTCGATTTATTAACATGCTGTCGAAATTTCCTGTTTAATTAAGACTAAAGTTTTACGCACTCGATTAACACTTGCAATCGAGCTTTTTGCGCTTTATGAGGTTTGAATATTGAAAACGTTTCGCAAAGCATTTTTGTGGAAATTTTCTTCGGCAAGCTTTCTATTTTTCTGCTTTTCGCCTGGGCGGCAAAAATCAGTTTCTCTTTTATTTGAAAATTCTACGATGCAAACCTGCCAAATAGCGGGGGACGAAAAGTGTCAAATTCAGCGAAAATCTGGAAAATTCAAGCAACTTTTTCTCTGTTTGGAAATTTGTCTGGAAAAATTCGAGAGAAAAATTTCCCCTCGAGTAAATTCTAGGATTGGATTATTCGCAAAAGGAGAGATCAATAAGTTTAAGCAATGCAGTTCCGCTCACCTTCGCAAAGTCTACCGCATGGCAAACGGTGCCGAGCAGTTGAAGCAGCAGAAGCGTGAGAGCCAACATTCGTGGGTGGGAGAACCTCTCGCGGGCGTGTTTTCTACGGCTGTCGCCAAAATGACCGTGGGAACGAAAGCCGAGAAATCGTTTATAGCAAGTCTAGCTGCGTAGGAACGCTGCGACGGAACGGGCGCTGATGACGCAGCATCTGAACTATAGAGACACCTGCCCTCTATCCGAAAGTGCAGGCCGGTGACGTAGCGCTAATGAATTGACTCGCCGAGAACGGAGGCCTAACCTACGCAAGCAGGAGGCTTTTCTTAGCAACCAACCAGTATGCCGCTTATTGTTGGCTTTAATGGCGTAATTACGCAAGATGCTATCAATCGATGTAAGTTAATGTTCTCACGTCCCTTCTAGCGGGGGAGATGCGCACGCGATGTTTGCACACTGAAATCAACAGCTTGCATTAGCATGCAAATCAAAGAAAATGAAATTTTCTAATTAAATTAAGAACGATTTTCTCTCCCTCACCGCCTCCTGCAAAAAGAATCGGACGTAACGGCATGTTTTACCATTTCTTACATAACTGGCGTACTCGAAAATTTAAAAAAAAAATCGCCAATTTGCGAAAGTGCGCGAAATTTTGACGGTCAAAACCAAAAATTTTAAAAATCGAATCGAAAGCGCTTTCAAATTCTAAAAATCGATTAGATTCCGAGTCGAATCGAACAGAGAAAGTCTAGAAAGATCCACTGAATTTCAGCATCGATTTTGAAAAGCAGCGATCTTACGGCACTGACTGAAACCCAACCCAACCCGAGCCCTTTTAGATCGTCCAAATTCACCATTTTGAGAATTGAGAACTGTTATAAGACCCAGAATTTCACGCTGAATCTGAATCTGCAAGAATTTTTGAGGTCGAATGTCTTTTAGAAGAAGTTAGCTTCGAATTTCTAATGTGTGCTTGTGAAGAAAAAAGACATAAGCGAAGTTGCTTTTCCGTTATCCTGGCCAAAACCTTCTTTCAGATTGAGATTCAGTTTGAAATTCTGCGTCGAATAGCAGTTTTCAATTTCCAAAATAGTGAATTTTAACAGTCTAAAGGGGCTCGGGTTGGGTTGAGTTTTAATCAGTGCCCGACTTTACTGTGTGAAACAGCAAGTTATGCCAACGCGACGCAAAAGTGCCGCCAGGATGTGAAAAAAGTCAGGAAATTTTCTGCTCCACCTCTGTTTCCTGCATACAGGCTTACCGATCTCGCGTAGGCGAGTCAACAAGGGACACGCTTCCACCCACGACACATGAATGACAGCTTCGTCGCTAATTTGTTGCGTCAACGTGGCACACGTAGCTTGGATCCACAGACAACGGGTCAAATTACATTCTTCGATCCGCAAGCTAGCCTATTATTGCGTAATAGAAGACGAAATGGGATTAAAAACACTTCTACCGTTGCGCTTGGCCGGAGCTAATTTCAGCACGCTGTCTTCATTGGAGGCTAGCTAGCTTTCCTGGGTCTCTCTAGAGATTGCTCACTTTGCGCTAGAGGTCGCTAGCTTACCTGGATCATTGTTTTCGCACGTACATGTTTTCGTCGTCACCGACAAAACAAGAGAGCTCAAGTTATATTAGCTAAATTGAGTGCCAATTTTTTTGATAAGCTGAAAAACATTTTACCGCTGCTGCAACACATCGCCAAAATTTTAGCTGTCTCAAGCGTTCGAGAGCAGGCCGCACAAATTGCTAGCGAATGAAATCGCATCACGTAACAAAATATCTAGGATGTCTAGGATATTTCGGATGTCACGTGACAATAGTGGTCAGATGTCACGCGACAAGCATACTCGATAAAGTCACGTGACCAAAGTTTTCGATGTGTCTGTGCGCAGCAGCTTCCATTGACATGCCAACTTGTAGGCTTTCGATCTAAACGTCTTGTTGCATCGCATTAGGATGAGTGCGCGTCGTCAGTAGAAGATGTCAAACTTGATCTCTCGAGCAGGACCACTCGAACGTTCAAAAATAAGCTCATTTGAGGGTGCACTTCGTTTGCGACTTTTGACTTCCTAGTTCGCCTCCCAGTGCAACAGAATAATGGAGTTTCTATCACAAGCGTTGGAGCAGCTGAAGACCCGCTTCGACGACGACTTCGCCGAGCGGATCAACTACTACTATACGCCGCTTTTGACCATAATCTTCGCCCTTATCGTCTCGACGCAACAGTGGGTCGGCTCGGCGATCGAGTGTTTCGTCCCCGTCGAGTATAAGAAGGCTTGGGAAGAGTACGCGGAGAACTACTGCTTCGTCCAGAACACCTACTGGCTCTCCTTTCGGGATGAGATCCCGCAGAACACGACGATTCGAACGCATCAGCAACTCGGCTACTATCAGTGGACGCCGTTTATCTTCATGCTCCATGGATTCATGTTCTACTCTCCTTTCATTCTGTGGAAGGCGTTCAACTCTGCAACAGGTCTTAGCCTATGCTCAATAATATGTAAATTTTTCTTTTAGTTTTTTTTTCTGTTTTTTGTTCAAGAAATTCGTCATACCCAAGGCATCTTTTTGCCTCAAAATATTTTTGTCATTTTCCAACTTCAGTTTTCATCGAATCTAATATAGTGATTTTCTGCGATTTTTAGTTTTTTTCGTGATATTTTTCGAGCAATCAAAAAGAAATTTGAATAATTTTGCTTTTCCAATTAGCTCTATGGCGACATCATTTTCTATTTCTCCGGCTAGTAAAAAAGATTTACATTTTAAGGTACATCAAAAAAATTCTTTTTTCCTTGTATGTATTTTTGTGTGTAATTCAGCATGTTGTCTGCGTGTTTTTATGGAAGTCTTTCGCTTGATTCTTGCGGAGCCTATTTTCGGGGAATGTTAAGACGCAAAACTTTCGAGTCACGGATGGAAAGCCACAGTTTTGTGCTGGTTGCAATTGCAATTTCGAAATCACAAGTTGACGGAACAAG
Source organism: Prismatolaimus dolichurus (assembly GCA_034691745.1). NCBI lineage: Eukaryota > Metazoa > Nematoda > Enoplea > Triplonchida > Prismatolaimidae > Prismatolaimus > Prismatolaimus dolichurus. Next base: position 165 of record JAQGBB010002572.1, on the reverse strand, counting down.
CATCCGGAAAAGCGATTTTTTGCAAAAAAAAAGTTTTGCGGGAATTTTTAATCTGCTTGTTTTTGCGATCTTTGAAGGCGTGAATATTCATCGAGTTGTCAAGTTCGCAAAGGACTCCTTCGGACTGATGGAGCCCGAAGCGGAGGCGAAAAATTACGGCCTATT
>JAQGBB010002571.1:0-10652 GCA_034691745.1 Prismatolaimus dolichurus | reverse complement strand
GGATTGGGGAGGTTAAAATTTTAAAATTGTAAAAAATTGACGTCAGCAAAGGTGACGCAGTTTATGAATAGCGTGTTACATAAGTATGCGGAAGTCACCTTTGCTGACGTCAATTTTTTACTATTTTAAAATTTTAACCTCCCCAATCCTTGTGTCTCACTTTTAAGAGCGCAAAGGTGATAGTTTTTTCGCTTTGCCCAGCAAAGCTTATTGATCGTCTGCGCAGTCTGATACTGTTGACCGCCCGCGGTTAACCCAGTATACCACCCACAAAAACGAAACACGGCACACACATGGCATTTGGTCACTTGGTCAGTAGTCAATGCACGTCGCACTATGTATCGTGCCTAAGTTTTCACGGGTAGCACTACTGCGTAGCCGGCAGTCGACGCGATCGTTCATCCGTTTTTCGCTTGACTGTGTCGTTGTGTATATGAGTAAAAACGAATCCACATGGTCACCGACAGAATGGCTCGCCGTCGAGATTCCGAACGACGATGCTGTCAATTCCAGTGTAGGCGTTAGCGACAGAGCCTTGATCAGCTCTGAACGTTATCTACAATCATGAGGGATACATGTTTCGCAAATCTCGTGCTTCTCTTCAGTCTGCATGTCATATATTACTTTATGAGATCCAAATTCCAGCGTAATTTGAGCATCGAACGCCGTGCTCGGTTTCCACTTGCGAGAACCACCTTTCACGTGTGTGTGCTTCCAGATAGCGCTCTCCGCCGTGCACGTGCTATTTGCCGGCAAGTTGTCGCACACGAATAGTTTAGTTCCAACGGTTGCTTTATAGACTTGAAAGTCGAGAAGTGCTCCCTTTCTAGCCCTCGGAATGGTGAAACGCGGTAGTGTTAGAACAGACGCCTGTCGTGCTTCGGTGTAGAGGAAACCACCATCTGCGAGACCATTAGAGAGCCTATGGAACTGCATTTGATAGTAACCACAGTCACGCTCTTACTTCCACTTCCCGATGCGTCGCCATGAATGCCGGTCGCTGAAACGTATGATGCAAAATAGATTCACCGCCTCCGGGCAGTTCCATCCACGCATACTACTTCTTTCCTGCCTTCACCCACCTTTATTCCCCACGCGTTTGCGTGCGTGCACCCAGTTGCCATCGCTCGCGGCTTCGTAGGTTTGCGTACACCTCGCATTTAACTTGTCGAAGTTGCACTCGATCTGCGTGCAGATGTCGATGACCGTAGGGCCGTCGACGATCGTTTCTTGTGCGCCTCGTTTGCCCAATGCCGCAACTTCGACCATCCCCTCTTTACGGCTCGTCACCGAACGAAGTCCGAGACCAGTGAGGACGGAATCGGCCGACCCGACAGCGGATGCGTCAGGGCACTTGCGGTCAACTTGGAATAGCATTAAGTACACGTTTCGTTTGGCTTAGCTGGACGGCATGAGTTCACTGTTCACACTATCTGGGCCGCATATAGGTCACACGCAAACAGACAGAAAATACGTTTATGTGTGGCATTAGCGCACTTTTTGAACGGTCCCTATATTACATGAGCTGTACGGCGGAATGCGTACCAGTGCAGTCCTTGGCTTCGTAGCTGATGTTGCTCAAAACAGCCACCCCACCGGATGCAGCTATGTCACGATGGACGAAGTTTCGTGCAACAAAAACGATCTGCAGAAAATTCCCATTGATGCCCGCTTGTTCTGCCTCTAATCGCAGTACTGTACTAAAGGGTCCGTAAAAAGTTGACAGGATACGGTAGTCAAAGTTTATATTTAGACTGCATAGATGATGTGGCACCAAAACGTAAGGCAAGAGGCTACCGTGTAATGTCTCAACGATTTCTGTCGATGTCCTCAAACCGTGCCTGTCGACTTTTTACGGACCCTTTAGTTTATGTATATCTGTCAACTAACCGTGAATGGCGTCTTATTTTCCGGTACGATAACTTTCTGTCCGAGCTGACTTTGCTTGCCCGTCGCAACGTTCTGGCACGACTGCACAACGCTGTTGTCAGGCGGTTGACCCAGGCAGACATCGAGCTGAACGTCTTGGCTAAGCCAGTAGCTAAAACAAGAAAGTAGAGGTATACAGTGTGTATACAATATAAAGTCAGTCAGAGCAATGAATACATCACACCTGAACTTGAGGACCCCATCACCACTCTGACACGCGATTGGATAGCTGTAGAACCGCACCGTATCTTCTGGAGCATGACGCTTTGAGCCCACAATTATGAACGGGCCCGCTGGAAGGAATTTACTTTAGCACGATTGAAAATTCTCTGGCGCTACTATGACCGTATCGTACATGGGCGACTCTGGCTTCCCGTTATGTAGACCCAGCGAGAAAAATCGGGCTGACCACGAGCGAAAACGAAGTCGCCGATCTGATCGGCCTCGTCATTGTCCCAGTGGCACTGGCTGAAGTTTGCACAGTCTGTAAGCAAAAGGGTTGCAAGGAGCAAAATCTCGCTCAAAGGGATAAAAATCTCAACGTGTTATTTAACAACTTTACCCAACGACGAAGAGCAAAGCTGAGTTGGATTGTCGACGCTTGCAGGTTGATAGATCTCAATCTCTCCGCTCCGGCGAAACTCTCCTCCAAGAATCTCTGTAGCGAATAATTATGCAGTGTAGATGAAAAGCTTCATAGATTGTGCGTTGCTTTCGTTTGTGTGTTGCGCAGCTCTAAGTTTTTCGTGGCTTTAATAAAATACGTCCGAGAAAAATTTAAATTTTTCGACCCCCCCCCTCCCCCAAACTTGTCTGAACATTTATGTGCTAAACATAGGAAATGTTCGCAAAAAAATTTGAATTCCCCAACCTCTACCCTCCCTAGCTCTGGACGTCTTTTATGAAAGACCCCCTAGCACACCTACCGCGCAGAACGCCCATCATGGTGAGAGTGTGCTCACTGTCTCTTTTCGATAGACCGAGAGATCCTGCAAAGTCGTGAGCACCCGGAGAGCAAGCAGCTGAAAGGAAAGCGAGCTCGATGAGTGCACCAGCGGGTCGCTTGGATGGTAGCATGCGGTTCCGTACCTACGATAGTTACACCGACCTGCATATGCCCGCCACTACGTATTACGGTACGGTACACAGGGATGTTTCAGGCACTACGGCATCCACGTTTTTAATGCGGTATACAGGGATGGGCAAAACGGATTGAAATGCAAATCTATTACGACGTACTGATCACGGTACGGTTCACTGCTCGCGACCAGAAAACATACGTAAGCACCCACCGCTGTCATGAATGAGAAGCAGGCCTAGAAGAAGCCCGATGAAGACGAAGCCGTGACCACTGTCGCAAACCATGCTAAGTGTTCAGTTTGGCGAGACTTTACATAAGGCCATCGAGGACAGAGAAAGGCTATGCGAGCGGGCGCCGTTCTGTATAAACCGTGGTCTTCGGCGTGATGCAGAGTCCATCTGGCCTGAAGCGACGTCGCGATCGTACATTCGCGTCATTCATTTTCGTAAGTGTGCAGACCTATAAACCTATGTGACCGCGAGATGAGTTGAAGTTGATCGTTCACGAGTCCATGCACACTCTTCCTCGTGAACGGAGATTTGATTTGCTCCGATGAGGTTCGTATTAAGATCAACATCGAACATACTTTGATTTCTTCGGCTCTGCTGCCCGTTTGTGGTACAGAATAAAGTGACAAACAAACATGTATACATCCTACACATGCGGGGAGAAACAATGTAAATGATTGACCTCGTCTCACAAGTTTCCTCTCTTCAAAAAAGGATCACAACAGGTAATTTTTAGGGCAAAGTCACCTTTGCGTAAATTCGAAAACGAGAAGACACGTTTCACGTACTATGCCGCTCAGGCGACAATGCTGGGGGACGATGATGGTTCATTGTGATGTGTAAAAGCTAGACTCAGCAGCACTGTAGTGAGACAAAACAGTTTAGCTTTCTAAAAAATTATAGCACAGATGGTAAGGAAATTTGCTGAATAATCATATGACGCACGTCACGGAAATATCCATGGTTTTTACAAAGTAGTTAATAGGCACCTAGTTTTAACAAGTTACAATTGCAGTTGATTTGTCGCAGTACGACTAAATGGCAGTGGTCGTGTAAATGGCTTCACGAGTTAATACTAGTCTCACTTCGTTGTGAGCAATCTAGGTATAATTATCACAAGTGGACCGGCAAAGCCGAAACGCATCCGCCGTAAGCAAAAAAAACGCACGAGGCATATACTTTGTGTTCTAGAATACCGTGGAACAGTTTGGAACATATTATACAATGATCCTCTAGATGTCCGCTAACTTTCGATTTTCGAGGGGAAGAGGGGAATCACAATCTGACCAGTTACATCCTCTTTTTGCTCGTTCGTCTGACGGATGCAACAAAAGGACAAAAAGAGGCGCAATGAATCGCACATTCAACTTATTCGTATGCACGAGTGTTCACTTTGGAAAAACTTGCAAACTACAGAAAATGCGGTAGTCTGCCTCTAGCTGCCACACGCATTGGTTCCATCTCCGTTCAGTAACGTCAAACCATCGATGCCGATGTACTGATTCGATTTCAAATTGCTCGCCGTGAAGCGAATCTGGAAGAATTTTAAAGGGTAGATAAATTCCTTGTGCTCCCACCAACTACTGGACAGATAGAAAAGTTTGGCTCACTTTCTGATTTGGACCCGCATTCAGCTTTGCCTGCTGCTGGAACCACTGGCGCGAATTGCGCGTCACCGTTGGCGACTGGAACACCGGCTGACCATTTGAGCTAATTGTAAAATCGCTGCCGGCCGACGCCTTGTAGTAATAGAACTGGAGCGTTTTCGCCTGCGACAGACTGACCGGTGGAAACTCGAGACCAGCGTTATCCGCCGGTCCTTCGATGAAAGCGTAGGCTCCGCCTAATCGGATTGGAAACGCGGTTGCACACTGCTTTTCAGCAAACCAGCATATAAAAAGGTTCACGAATATTCGGCTTTTCTTTACCGGAGTTTGCCGGATCACCAGGAATTCCCGTATTCCGATTTCCGGTCTGACCTGTCGCTGTTTGCCACTGACCCTTGCCAAGACCAAGGGCGCTTGTGCATTGCTGACTCACGCTGAAGTCGCACTTCAGAATGCTACAAGCGGTGTCCTAAAAGGTGACAGAAAGCTTTAGAAAGCGAAGCCATTGACTCCGGGAGATATATACCGCCGTTTGATTGCCACCGCAAACTTGAGCATTGTAGTCAATATCATCGACGATAATAAAATCATCTTTCGTTGTAAAGCCTTTACCTTCGATGACGATCTGGAAGAGTTAATCGTACGCATCGTTTGACCAGCACTGGTAATTTAGTCGTATAGGTACGTATACGTGTACGTACACGTCCGCTACGTACGCATGAATATACACGTGTGGACGTAACTTATGGACACACTTGTACATACATTACATGTGTACGTGTACGAAAAGTGTAGCAGATCCGTTCACGCGCTCGCGCACGGCAGTCCATCGAACATGTGACTTACTCGAAGCGAGGCGAAACGCGAAAAGGCATGCGCTACGGCGGTCACTACTCGTCGCCCAGTGCGAATTCAGAGGCGAGATTGGCGCCATTGTTGCATTTTTTACGTCGCAAATTTTCCAAGTTTTTGCTCGCCGCCCTCGCAAACCTCAAAATTTTCTCTCGCTACGCTCGGAGGCTCAAGATTTTGGCTCATTACGCTCGCAAATTTCGAAATTTCGCTATTACGATCGCGCTGCCCTCTCTAAAATGCTAGCGCCTTTACTGCCCGACGTAGCAGCCCCTTGGGGAGCCCGTGCATCCCAATGAACGAAAAGCCGTTTGAAACACTGTTCTGGAGGTAACGTTGTCACCGATCGAGCTTGTGGTTTAGCGTAGCCGCTTCAGTCATCCAGCCATGCCATACTAGAAACAATTTTTCCCAAAAAAAAATTCCGTAAAAAACATGAAAATGCAATTTCTTGAAAAAATTTTAATTTTAGCGAAAAGGTGTTCTAGAACACTGTGGAACATTAGAACACTGGGTTTTCCATGGCATCGCGTTTCAGATTTGGTACACGTCTGCACAACGTGCGACCATGTCGCTTCGCCGTTGCGCAGCGTCCGGAATCGAAATCTGTGTGAAACATCGGAAGAACAGGCGAAGAACACTTTTTCAACGTTTTTAGAACATGTTCTCGAATGTAGCCACTATGCAGAACATCACGCAGGTGCATCTGCAGACTAGTATGATGATTTTGCAAAAGAGATTTCCGAAATCCGTTTACTAATGCTCAAGAAATCGCGGGAGTAACCGACGCATCGATGAGTGACCACACAGGAATCGCTCGTGTGAGCGGGTAGTTTACACAGAAGGATAGGAGCAGCCTACAAATGAAACTGAACAGCTTCCCTTGCTATCGGCTTATAACGCCAACTGGGTGTCTCGCTTCGGTGTCACCACTGGGGGGGAGCACACTCCGTCCACGGAATCGTAAGGGTTGGTCACTGACGGCGAGCGGTTTTGGGAAAACGCTCGCCTCTCGCCGCCCTGTGCATGTACAGCGAAGCCCGAGGTGCCGCATTAACGGACACAAATTACGTTAGATTTTTACTGAAGTGACCGATGAGATCGCACTGCATGACGAGCGCTCAAAGTTGACCGACGCGCAAATTGGCGGCTGAGCCTGTTAGTTACTCAGGGTTTTTCAAGATTTCTCTCGCTACAGATAACGTCCACCTTCCGTCTTATATTAGCGGAAAGCTTGCGCAGTGTACGTCCAAATCTAGGAAGATCTCCACGCCGCGTTCACTCTTGCGCACTTGGCATGCATCCGCATTGAGCTTTGTTAGTCACAAAATGGACACGCGCGCACGTGCGTCCATACATTACATACGTACGCGTACGTATGTATGTCTACAAATGACGTACGCACGTGTTAATGCGTCCATACACTATATATGTACGTCTATACGTAATGTACGTACGTGTAGGCTCGTCCATATGTGTGTAAAGACGTACGTTCATACGTTACGTACGTGTACGTATATAATCATGTATCTATACCTCGAAGGGGCTCTGCTTGGGTCCGGGAATCGTTACAAGCGCAGGACCTATACAAGGCGTGTGCAGTTGCGATATTGAGAACGAAGCATACCGAAGCGTATCGGCCTTCTATAGTCCCATGTAAAACTCTTCTGAACGCCTGCTCACCTGGATCGCCGCCGGTAATAGCAGGACTGCAAAAGTCGGTCGCACCTCCACCCTGCGGCCTTGTGCACACCTTTAGCTGTGTATTTGCGCTTGTCCAGTACCTATGACATGTACAACACACAGTTAATTTCGCCCATGGGGTCATCCACATATGACGTCACCTGCCGAAGGGGAAGGGGTCAAAGAATTTTCCATGGATGGTGACGCTACGTGTAAAAGATAGCCTATGTTCATGTGTTAAGCCAGGTGATGGAGGGGGAGGGGGGTCAAAAATTTCGAATTTTTAGGTGACGTCATGTATGGATGAGCCCCATTTATGCATGCATGTGTATTACTTAAAGCTGATATCGCCGTTGCCCTGTTGGCATGGCACCGGGTCGCTCACGAGCCAACCCTTGTCGTCGGCACCGTTTACACTGTCCGGAAAGAGAACCGCGTACGCGTCGCCTGGTTGCACGGTTGTTCCGGTGGCAGCATTGAACAGTTGGGGGTCCAGCTTTCCGGTACCTGAACAGTAGATGTGCCTGTGCAGTGGTGCCTCGTTGACAGACCTCTGGCTTTCCGTTACCCTTCATCCACTGAAACTGATCGCCGTCGACGTTGTGCCAACGGCAGGGTCCGTTCCATGAACACTTTAGGTCTTTGGCGTTCGTGATTGGGCCCTTCGTGTCTGCGGTTGAAGTGAGTTATTACCGCACAGCCATTATGGCAGTCTTATGGCATGCATACCATCGGGTAGTTGTCCAAGTACGACATCGCCACCGACAACTCCTGAAAGTTCGAGTAAGACAGTTTGACACTAGGGATACACCGTGGGTTTACTGCAGCTAAGACTAACAAAAGCAGCTGCTTGTGCAGAGAAATTCAGTGAGACTAAACAATCCTGCTGATGTTTGAAACGTGGAATCAATTCAATTGCTCAGAATCATTCGAGGCGTTTCGATTCCAATTTGTACCGAGCCAGCTTTCGAACGTTTCGCAGCCAAACGTCTCTAATTTTTCACCAATTTTATTGCATTTTGCCAAATTCTCAAGAAAATTATGCCTTGAAGTGCTATCTTTACCGTTTCACGCAGTCATACCACTGCTTTGCACATCAGTCGTGCTTGAGACGTTTTATGCGATTCGATTCGGCTTTGAATCGAATCAATCCGATTCGATTATAACTAGTTGCATCCGGCAAGCAACAAAGAGGGTGCTGCTGGTTCGACATCGATTCCCCCTATTTCCCCCATCTTCCTCCCTCGAAAAATCGAAACTCAGCAGACGTCCACAGGATCTCAATGTAGTGTGTTTCGCGTCGAAATGTTAAAACGGCAAACTGTTTCAGAGTGTTCCACGGTATTCCAGAACATAACATATTTTTGTTTAAAACCGGATGCTTCGGACCGGATTCGGCTTTGCCGGTCCACTTACTGTAATTACGACCTAGTAGTAGTAACAGTGGACCTTGACAAGTCTCGTGTAATTACTGGGTGACCGATGTACACTTACGTCTAAAGCCAGTGTCAGCCGGTGCGGCAGCGTTTTGACCCTGCATGCAGCTTTCTAGAAAACATTCTCTATCAGTTTGATCACACGAATAAGCCAAAGAAAGCCACTGAAAAACGTGCTGCGTACCGATGAGCAGAGTGCCGTTCAAAAACGAGAGTAGCCGGAATAGCCAACTGATTCTCAAATCTGTTGACCTCATTCGGCTCCTACGCATGGCAGCTGCTTGCTGCCTCGAACGAAACCTGCTACATGCGACAGGCTCATTGAGTGCATGTTACAAGATACCAAGACACTCAAGGAAGCAGCGAACCAAAATCTGGCCGTTGTTCGTAATGGAAAAAGGTACTCACCAAGTAAAATTCAGGCTCCTAGCCAAAAATCATTGCCTCTTCATGGAGTACAGAAGGGCAACAGTTAAATTTGTACATTAAATCCCGAAAAGAGTCCGCGAAGCAAGCTGACAAGTTAAGAGAAATCGGTCTCACGACGATGAATAGGAAATAAGTTAGACGACGTTACAAATGCAGCACCGCTCGAAAGCTACTCGTCATTTTTTATCCGTCGCATTGGCGCTTGCGGGCATTGTTCCTTGTGCAGTTGTACTGAATGAGTGAGGGATTCCTCCGTCTGCGATGTTTTCAAAAACAAACATGCTCGTCCGAGTGAAGGTGGATCCGAAGAGAAAGGTTGCGTTTCGTCGGCTACGTGAATTGCGACAGTAAACAATCTCCATTTACCACCAATAGGCGCATGGGGTTAAGTGGCGACCAGTAAACGAGAGAAAACGAACCCTCTGTTTCATTTCGTACACTTCGAAACGAAGCGGAAGTCGGCCAAATGAGCAGATTCCAAACCGCTCGTTCACACAGTCTCAACGTACCACCGGCAGACACACCTCAGTGGGAATAGTGCCGACCCGGTAACATCGAAGGGCGAGAAATGTTTGGCACGGTTGCGAAGTTCATGTCGCGCTCGAGTTCTTGACAGGCTTGCAATGCACACGCAACGTTCATCGCCTCCGTCACTCTGCGACCCGCCATTTGCTTTTCGGGAATCTGCGCAGACCAACCAGGACTGAGTATACATATGTTGACGGGTCATTCTTACTATCAGTAGCTACTCTGCTTTATGAATAACCTCCTGCGTGGAGAACGCTCGAGAAATTCACCGCTTTGTTTGCTGCTTCCTCAATGATTGGGAGGGTCAGACGCAAAGTTAAATAAGTTTTACGAAAATTTATTTGACTGCATACGTACTAAGTGATTCGTAAAAAGTCGAGGCACGGTTTGAGGACATCGACAGCAATTGTTGAGACATTACACGTGTAGCCTCTCGTCTTACGTTTTGGTGCCACATAACGTATGCAGTCTAAATATAAACTTTGGCTACCATGTTCTGTCGACTTTCTACGGACCCTTTAGTAGTAATAGAGGCATTACTGAACGTGCCGCTATTTGCACTAATATCAATTAATCTTCTCTTTGCAACCAAGAACATCGTACCACTCTACAAGTAGGTACGCAGTGCAAATTCGCACGGGTCACTCGCGCTCCACTAGTAAGCCAGACAACGAGGAACGACCATCCATCAACGACAGTTTATCGGAATATTGACGAGACTATACAAATTCAAACCTGCAGAGTGATCCGGTCCGGATCTGAGATTTAGGGTCGACCCAGATCCGACCCGAACCATATATTTTGAAGCAAATCTTCAAGCGTTTTTGAGCCAGTTTTGACTGAAAGTCAAAACTTCTCCGCGTGGCACATTTTACAATACATTTTTCACAAAATATCCCCAATTATTCGGCCGATTTCTGTTCCGTCTTTTCTCTGCCATACAAAGCTCGCAAACATGCATGTCAAACAGCAAAATCTAGGACCCAGATCCGCTGCACGACTGCAGTTCGCTAATACAAATAGTATAAGCTAGATGTAAAGTACGTTCGCTGACACAAGTAGAATCGGCAGCACCGACAAGAGGACATAGCTAATAAAC
>JAQGBB010002570.1:0-10653 GCA_034691745.1 Prismatolaimus dolichurus | reverse complement strand
GCACTACTGTATTATGGCAAGCGAGAAGCAGGTCGTGTCGAATCCAGTAAGAATCGCTGCAGTGAATCGACATTAGAATAGTGTGCGCACACCAGCTTCAACTGTTACTCGTTACTTGTGATACTTGGGCAAATGTCGGATTTGAAAAAAAAATTGAATAAAGCCCCCCGCCAAATACAGCTTCGGGGGCTCTATTAGGGGGGGCTGAATATGGAAAAGTACAGTGTGTTGGCGGCACAGCTGACTATACAATCACATTACTGTGTCGCGGGAACGAATGGAGGCCCAAAGATCGCTTGAACAAATAAACAGGTCTGACTTGCCGATCCGTAGGCCCACTTACACGTAAAAAATTATTTCTTCGATAAAAAATTATCCCAAAAATTTTGGAAATAAGAAATCGACTGTGCACTAGCACATTTTTTAGAAATCTGAATACTGCTTAGAGCGTTCATGCTCGGACAGTGTTAAAAAATCTGTAGCGAAAGGAGGGAAAATTCAATTGCAAAATTCAATTTCAATAATAGAATATTTTTATTTGAAACATTGACATGGGCGTGTTCTACAGCGCCTTCAAAGTTACACCGTCTTCTATGAGGAATAGAAAAATTCAATTTTCCAAGCTTCTGATTTGTTGATTTTTTGGTTTGTGCATATTTTTCCAACAATATCGTGTTTAGCCTAAAGTCGAAGTATCGATTTTGGGCCTTTTGATTGTCAGCGTTTAGGGTTGTCAGTCTTGCTCAAAATGTTCAAATTGGTGTTGATGTTTCGGTCTAAATACCAAGCACGTAGAAAGCCCCACAGTCAGCGTAATCCGCCGTCCGTTTGCTTTCAAGTCACGCCAACTGCGCTCGCCGAATGGCATCCGGCGTGTCGAAGCTCTCCATGTAGTGCTTGTAGAACTCACGCATAAGCAACCTCGTCTCAAAATCGGAGATTTTTCACAGTGCCAGAACAACGCAACTACAGCCGGCGAGCAGAAACGCGCGTCCAAGCCCGAGGAGGCCTTCTTGCTTCGGGTCACCACCGCTCGAGTGACAGGCGCTCAAAACAGCCAGCTGCAACCGCCTCAGGCTGAGTCGCTGTATCTCTTCGGCAAGAACAAAGGCGTCCGAGAGAACAATGCCTCCGGGCAAATAGCCTTGCTTCTTCAACCCAGATGCACGCAGAAAACCGTGCGTTGCAAGATGCAAAATCCGGCATCGATCGATATTTTGAAGAACGGCCGCTTTCGTCGCACTCGCTCCACAGAGTAGGCGAGTAGGAAGCCGAGATCGAGTAAGCTCGGCGACTTCCTCTGCCTCTCTCTCGGCGCCCGGCAGTGGAAGGAACTCATGCGGCATCTGAGGATTTCCAACGACGAGCGCGATATCGTCCATCGAGCTGCCGATCGATACTTCGTGGACCAGCCTGAGTGCACTCACAGAGGGAGCAAGTGATATTACGTGACGACGAAGAAGCGGCGAGTGATATTACGTGACGACGAAGAAGCGGCGAGTTTTGCTCGTCGTCGAAGAGAAGACAAAATCGGATCTTCCAGAGATGGTCCTCGGGGAAGATAACAACTCGCCCATCGCGAGGAATCAGCGAAGCTATCAGTGCCCATAACACTTCGTACCATCGCTTTGCCGTCTCGGATGAAAATATCGACCCGTCGTCTTCAGAGAGACCGAAGTATTGGGCGTCTCTGAAGTTTTTCTCCTTTGCTCCAGCTTTCTCATCTGGCTTATCGATAAGGACGTCTGCGTAGACGAAGTAAGACTCTCTTTCATCGCCATTTAAAACCCAGGCTCCCTCAAGAAAATCAGAATCATCGGAAAATGAGTAAAACACAAAAACCGCGTTTTTCGCGGCAGACTTTCGAAACTTTCGCATCGCATCCAAACTCTGGATCTTAGAAATTTTCGCCGAAAAAGCGCGCGATCGGCATTGGTCGAGGGTGTCAAGCGCCGCGGCTGCGTCCTCGACAAGCAGCTGCGCGTCGATAAACACATTCGAAACGAGTCTCGAACGCCCCGCGTTCGTACAGAACACGAGATACTCATCGCTACAAGGACCAGAACGGAGGTCTGCCTAGGCGGCATCGATTTTAGTGAGCGCATTTTTCAGGATTGCTATAGCCTCTGCGAGGGCGTCTCCTCCGCTGCTGCAAGTTAGCAACCACAGCGCATAGCCAACAAGAACGCCGATGTCGGGCGGCTCTGCGTTCTGCTTAAAAACCGAAAGCGCTTCTCGAAACAAACGACCTGCGCCGGCGCGATCGAGCGAAGAGCTTGCTTGAAGCGACGACAACGAAGCGAGCGTTAGCTGAAGCGTTTGCAGTCGATCGTCGACTATTATTTCTTCAGGAATGGGCTCCTCTTCAGCCTCGTGATGGTCTTCGACGACATGCTTTTCGTTCACCTTTTCGTTTTCTTCACTTCCTCGTTGTTCTTCAACATTTCGACTTTTCGCGTTCTTCGCGTTGGGCTGAGTTTGTTGCTTCCGTTGCAGCAGAACATGTTATAACTTTAGCTCCGTTCCAAGCACGTAAGCTGGGCGCAGCGAACGTAGCCCTTCGCGAACGAGCTTGCTGTATCGCGATTGCCGATTTACTTGTGTCCCAAAGTACCTACACAAAAAGTTGAGCTTACTAGCTTGCTTCTTGCGAACGCTATCGTGTCGACATTTGGACGGACGGACGACACGGCCCGCCGCATAAGGAAAATGACGTGCGTCAGTTGCCCCAAAAACGCTGTTTTATTAAAAACCCTAACTATGTTATAATGGAATGGCCTTCATCCCCCAGGGGGGAAATAATCTCCCGGGGAAATGCGGGGGATCACTTTGTTAAAAACCACTACAAAACCTTCAAATACAGTCCACTGAATATAATTTTTTCTTGCTTTTCTCAGAATGTGACGCCGGAAAACATACCATTCGCGTTGCGGAATTTAACACCTGGCACTCTGGCCAGTACGTCGACGATGGCATTCGCAAAATTGTTAACTTCATCATCGCGTTTAATGCCGACATCGTCGTTCTTGTCGAGATCTTTTGCGAGCCACTCGACCGCATCGTCGAGACGCTCCGGCTGACCCACTCGGCATGGAAGGCCAAGACTCCCGAATCGGGACCGTCGCTCGCCATCCTCTTCCTCCACAAATTCGTCGACGCATCGGATCATTCGCTTCAATTCGCGTTCGCTGCCGAGGTTCAGCTCGCGCGCCGATCGTTTCGAGTCTGAGCCATTCACCTGAGCTGGATCGACTACGGTCCCCACGACACGTTCTTCAGCGAAAGAACGCGACGAAGGAGATGATTCGGGAGAAAATCTTGAAAAACGACGCCGAGACCAGTGCGCGCTCGGACCAAATCGACGTTCTTGAAAATGACCCGTGATTTCGAGAACACGTCGCGAACACCGAGCAGATTCCGCTTGTGGTCGTCAGCGACTTTAAGGAACCGTCCCATCTGGACTGGACTGAGTCGTCTAAGCACTTGCACAAGGGGTGGGGCGACTTCGCGTAGCTGGTATCGACGCGGTTTGCCGACAGCGGCTTCGTCGATAGCTTCCGACGGGTCCACCCGGATCCTGTCGCTGAGCCGGGCATCACGTGGTCGACGGTGGTGAAATATCACTAGAAAGACTCTCGCGTGCTGGAGTCCCAGGACAGAATTGATTTCATTTATAGTTTCGGCAGCAAAATGCTGCTCCCTGTGGCTTCGTTAGTGGTGCCCGATCGAGAACAGAGTGAGGCACTGAAGGCGAAGCCAGACCATGTGGCGAATAGCTGGCCTTCAGATCATTTTGCAGTTGTCTTCTTCTTTGATTGGGTAACCAATGACTGTCGCCTTCTTTGATTGGGTAACCAATGACTGCGATCGTGTTGAGTTGTGAAAGTTGAAACAGTCGGTAAATCCATTTGCGAAGTCGGTGAACGTCATGCAGAAGCTGGAAAATCTTCAGCTAGCAAAATCAATGGGATCGTAGTGATGTTTCACGTCGAACTGGTCAAACGGCAGTGCTCCAAGCTGTTCCAGTACACTTTGTAGAATTCATTTTTTGTTTTGTTTACGACGGGCGATATGTCTGCGCAATGGGTTTCACTTTGCGAACCTAATAACAGTGTTTAGTAACTGCGTTGCACATGTAATGCTTACATTATGAGCATGTTAGCTTCAAGAAAAAACTTTGCGATATATGATTGATTTATTCTGATCGATACGTTATGTTCAAGCTCAACTTATAGTTCAAGACACATGGCGATCACAATCAAGTACGTCAATCGATGATCGAACGCCGATCCAACGCTTCATGCATCAGCCTTCGACATCAAAAATTTTATGTTAGTTGTGTCCAACCGTGGAGCGAAGGGAAATTGTGCGACGGGCTGAAAGCCACAAAAATGATCAAAAGGGGTATCCGTTAGGAAACAATTTAGCTAAGTTGGCAAAAGCAAAAAGTACAAACGTTAGTACTTCTTGCTAAAAATTTATATAAAAACTGACCGTAAAAGAAACGGCGAAATGCGTTTCCACAGTATGCATTTTTTGCTACCCTAAATTTTTCGTTTCGGAAGAAAACCCTTGCTCCGTGATTGGTTGCGTCGCTGAAAAATGGCGACCAAAAACTAAATTTCACGCATCGAATCGATTCGAGGAAAGTCTCGGAAGGATGACTGACGGTTATGTAGCAAAAACAGCCGCACGACAGGGTGAAATAGTCACAGTATCTAGGTTCTCAACAATTTTCCAGAAAAGCTTGCAAAAAGTCTTAGAATTTAATGGTGTAGAAAATTTTATAAATTTTGCAAAAAATGCGACCTCCAGTCGTTCACATATTACATAATCAAAAATTTCGATTTTTGGACCCCCCCCTCCCCCTTGGATAATGAAACGTAATGATTCGCCGGACCCACTCCCCTTGGTTGATTACGTAATATGTGGATGACCCCTCTACGGAATCTAGAGGCCTTAGAATCTTTAAAATCTCAATGAATCGAATATAATTCTGAGAAATTGAATAGAACTGAATTGAATCGATTCAATTAAATTTGATTCGCTTTGACCGTCGCCACTGACAAAACAAACGTGTGAGTACAAATTACAATCACAATTATAGACCACGTGAGAAATTGTTCCGATATAGAGTTAGAATGAGCTGCAGTACAATTCATTCCCTCTCCTCCTTATAGTAGCTCTAAAAAGCCCTACCACCACGAGAACTTGTCTGCAGGCGAGCTGTTTGGACGCGTCAAGCAGTCACCCTCAGACAGATGCACATGAAAGCAGAGTATGGCTAATTAGTAAATGGCCATATTATAACTCGATGCAAGTTCATACAACATCATCCTACCCTCCCAACTCCACATCTAATTGCAATCTAACATGTGAACCCTTAACCCACGGTTGAGCAACGTTGCCAAAATTTGTGACCGCAGCAAACGCCATAAACGTACGCCAATACACGTGTGCAAACGTCGCAAGTCGGTTAAAAATTTGGCAACGTTGCTCCTATATGTGGATTACATCAAATAAGCGTATATAATTGATCGTCCATCATCTGTCAGACACGGTTGGCGCATCGCCAAGAACGCGCTCTTCATTAGAGAAGAGCTGGATACACGGGCGCATCGGTCAGCCCATCGAACTTGGGCTCGACACTGTTCACGTTGCAGAAAGGACATTTTAAATTTTTCTTTTTCCCCTCCCACGTCGAATGGCCTCTGCCAATCGTTCTTGTGTGCTTAAATTGACAACCTGGAATGTCCGAGATGTTCATATTTTCGGTGAAAAAAATTTCGACGCGAATTTTTATGTTGACAAGAAATTTTCCTTCTTTCGTTTGGCGCACAAATATGTTGTTCTGTTTATCGATTGGCGGAAGGTGTTCTTTGCAGAACGTGTCAGTTGTCGAGCCCGATTGAGTTACCACGATGATGACCCAGTGCGGTCTTCCTTCGCCAACGCAGTAGAAGTCGGCGAAGTAGAAACTGTGCTCTGCGCTGAACATGAACGTCGCTGGCACCAATAGCTGCGTATTGCCGAATGGAGAGTGGCGCGGTGGATTGCCGTTGTAGACGTTACAGCCAAAAAACAAGCCTTTCATTGAGCCTAAAAACGGGGATAATTTTGATTAACTTAAACAATGAATTAGAATTAAATTAATATACTAAATTAATCAAATGAACATAATCTAGCATTGTAAAATGGGCCAATAAATGCTAGTCAGCAGTCTACCGTTTATTGGCGAAGCGGGATCGCCGTTCAAATCTTTGACGTATTTCAGCATTAATGTGCCGTTCATCGATTCGCTGCTACGCCAGTAAGCCAGTGGTTTATTCCGATAGAAGGCGACGAATTTGTCCATTTTCTTTCCAGTGGCGTAAGCCTTGGCTTGACCGAGTAGTTTCTCAAGTTCTTTTCGACTGGAGACTACGTAAGGAACCGTAGGTATTTCATTTAATAGAAGATTAAGGGCGCTCAGTGTCTTTCTATTAGTTTTAGTGGAGCGTACTTGCTTTAAGTTTTCGTTCTGCCCGGGCGGCGAACATGTAGGCTCCATTGATCTTAACTGCGGCGGTTACTGTCATGGCATACTCGACGGGTTGTACTGTAATATCGACAGACTGCTGCCTTGTGTTGCAGCATGGCCATGGTATTTCATCGATTTCGATGAAATAGTGAAACTCCGGTGAGCCTAAAAGTTAAATTATTCTCAGAATCTGTTAGGCATTTTCTTAACAAGCTTCTGTTGAGATATAGGTATTAAAAATTACCCTTGCCGAGGAGGTTTAGGTTCACTACATCGATTCGCGGTTGACTCCATTCCGCATGAAGCCCGCTGGAACACACACTGCATCGAACGTCCAGGTTTTGACACACCAAACTGCCCTCCATGGTGTTCCTACGTAAAATTCGGGTTAGCAAGCAGTCGCAGTTGCGTCAGAATTTCGAAAACATCAACCGCTCGATTTTGCTATCAGTAGAACGCAGACGACTGAACATGAAAAACGAAAGGTGCGCCGCGTCAGACGGTAAATGTGTCACACTGTAAACACCACGGCTAATCGGCAATTGTGTGTTCAAAATGGACGCTCAAGATAAGCGCTGCAAAAAGGCGTTGAGTTGGAGCGTTATCAAATCGCTCTCAAACACACACATATCGGCTTGTGATTTGAGCAAGCTATAAATTTGAGAGAGGTACGCGGATATCAACTTGCGCTAAATGATGAATTTGCGGCTGCATGACGAAGTACCCGTGCAGTTTCAAGGCAAACCCAGTTTAAATAAAAAGTTATTATTTTGCAAATGCCACGGGCTACTAATTGCATTGAATTGAATTTTACTTGCACGGAAACGCGCTCAAGAGCACAGTAACATTCGATGCAAGGTTCTCAAACACACGATCACGAACAGGCACACAAATCGGCAAAGCGAGTTATGTGCAACAATGGGACAAAAGATAAAAACTTTTAGTCTTTCCATCCGATCGAGTGCGCCCATTAATTCGCTTGGCCGATGAACAGGTGCTTCTTCACCGCACCGAACAATTGCTCCCTACAGATTACGGTGCAGAGGCTGCACTGCAGTCAATTCTGAACGTGGGCAAACACAATTCGAAACGTCGTACAAGCTTTCAGTTGTATCACAAGTGGAGCAGCAGCAATTTGAAATAACCCGTCTTTAGATGCTTTTTTTAAATGTTGTAGAAGTCTATTGCTATCGGCGTTAAATATTTCGAATCAAGCTGTAAAAATATTGCATCGAAAATTAAATATCGCGGATTTTTCGGCGAGCATGTTTGCACCTTCTAGCTGGCAATCCTCGCTGTTCAACTCTATAAGCTAGAAACGTCATTGAAGCTGACAGTCCTCGAAATTCGTAAACGTCGGCGTCCGATCTTGGGGTCGACCGCATCCGTCGAGATCGTCGTCAGTAGTGGTGGTGGACAAGCCTTCTCGGCATTGCAGTTGTTTGTATTGGTTGCATTCTAAAATCTGGTTGTACCGTTTTTACGGTTCACATTCTATGTGGACCGTATTGGATTTCGTCTGGTGACGCGTGACGGAAACTTCGTTCACAAACTCCTCTCGAACCGTAAACGCGAGAGAAGTGAGATTTTTGCAGCACGTTCTGTCGATGTCGGTCCAGGAAATAGCTTTTTTCCGTCACGATAAGTAGACTGGTTCGGCTTCTGGACCCTAAAATGGGCCAAAACCAATGGTGACGTCATATGTGTATGTTCGTCACGGCACTCCTTACGCATCTATAGCAAGGCCCAGTGTCCAGACAGAAGAAAATGAAAAATACAGCGACGGTGCCATGCGTAGTGCTCAAGTGGCAAAAAAGCGAAATTCTAGCAAAAGTGCTTTGACTATTGTGCAGTTTTTTTACTATATTTCAGAACTAAATTCAGTCTCCAATCCATAATTAAGACCAATTAATATGAACCGTTTGGTAGCCGTAGGCTTCTTGTTTTTCTCACATTTAAGCCAGTACGCGTAGAGGACGCTTTTAGCGCGCATGAATGCAAAAATGCGACATTGCATTCATGGCGCTAAAAGCGCCTTCTACGCGTCCTGACTCAAATGTGAGAAAAAACAGTAGTCGTAAATGGGCGCGAATACGATGTTTTCAAAAGAACTTTTGCTTGTAGAAGAGAAACGCCAAAGCGCAGACGAGTGGCTTTTGATGACAGCGCATTGATTAAAAGTGCAGTTGAAAGACCGCACAGGTGATGCTGCACTTCACCGACAAGATAAAAAACGTACCTATCAGTGCGCTTCTTCCGGACCAACGATAGCGGCTACCGCTTTTTTCGGATTTAAGCCAGTTCGCTCTGCGCGTGCAATTGATGCATGTAGGTGTCGCCCTCGTGCGGTATCTTTATGCGCAAATCGCGCCGTCTACGCGGACTGGCTTAAATCCGAGAAAAAACGGTATGCTTTCGCGCATATTTGCTACAGCCGCATCCATCATTATCCTCGAGATATTTGGCCTTATCCGTTTAGCTAGTACAGCTAGTCAATCAGCTAACGAGCTCATTCCACGCAGCGTCTTGTCCGGAAGCACCGACTACCATCTACTGTCTGTCACCCTGTCTTGGGCGCTGGCTTGCACCCGACGACGGCGTTGAGAATGTGTGGGTCAGAAACCTCGCTTCCGGCGCTCAAATGCAGCTAACATTCGAGAAAAAGCGTTCGATTCGCGAGTATGAGTGAGCCTTTGACAGCGTCCACATCCTTTGCATTAAAGACAACGGCAGCGACGAGAACTGGGCGATCTTCAAGACGAACGTCGAGACGAACAAAACGAGCACAACCGTTAGCACTCCGGGTGCACAGGCGCAGATCGTCGAAGTGACCGATGAAAAGCAGAACGAGATCGTGATCACCCTAAACGATTACGATCCTCGCTTCCATGACTTCTATCTCGTCAAGATCGATAGCGGGAAAACATCGCTGATCCTCAACAACTCTGAGCATCAATTTCGTGTTGGTTCATTCAAATTTGACACCAAGCTCAACTTGCGCTTTGCGTCAAAGGCGCGAAACGACGCCGCTGAAGAAATTTATCGACGAGATCGGCGAACGGGGAACTGTTCACTCTACCAGACACTCTCGCCGGACGATGCGCGCACGGAGATTCAGCGCTTCAGAGAAGACAAGAGGACGATCTACTGGAGGAATAACGTCGGACGTGACAAGCTAGTGTTGGTCGAGAGGAACGTCGATAATTTCACCGATGCTAACGTGCTTTTCGCGCCTCGTCGAGCCGACCTCGGAGAGGTCCTCTTCCATCCGAAGTCGAAGGCACCTCTGCTAGTGGTCGAGGACTACCTGCGACCGGAGGTAACGTTCATCGACACGACGTTAGCGCCACATTTTGACTTCAGTCGAGCCGTGATAATGAAGCAGCTGGAAGCTCACGCACTAAGCAACTCACAACGAGTAAAGAATGTTTCTAAAAAGTTCCTAAAAATGATGTTTTTGGACCCCCATTCCGTCGTGTTTTTTACGTGGAAGAGATAGGCTATGTTTAACACATAACGTGTTCTTTACGGCTACCCCCACCCCCGAGCACGTGATTTTTGCATGACCCATAAAGGGAGTAAATGACGATAAACGTGAATATGCACGCAATGCCTAGAACGGAAGCTGCGTTTGTCCGATCTTGATTGCATTTCCGTTCCATGCACATCCGAGTGGGGAACACGTTTCCGTTTACGGAAGGAGGAGCGCGCCTTCAACGGACCAGATGTTCTGTTGAATGTGTAGTGAGAATTCATTAGCTGTTCTGTCTTGTACGACTAACGACTAGCCAAGCGGTCAGTTTCGTTGCTGCTCGTGCGAATGGTGACCACGGCAGATGTTTTGGGTTTCAACTCTCCGAGGCTAAAGCCAGTACTAACGTTGTGGATACGGACGAACTGTCGCTTACCTTACAAAGCAGGGTTCCTACGCATTTCGCGGGGTCCGAAATACGCAGAAAATACGCAAAAATACGCACTTTTTGGGGCGAAAATCCGCAAGTGTTCAAACATAGGCATTTCCAAAAACACCATTTTTGATGGGCAATTTTTTTGACGTCCGGCTAAATTTCTCCTTAAAAATTTTTAAAATTTCGATTTGTAAAAAAATAGCGCCTTACGGCCTGGAGAGACAG
>JAQGBB010002569.1:0-10654 GCA_034691745.1 Prismatolaimus dolichurus | reverse complement strand
CAGGATGCTGCTTTCGGCTTTGCCGATTCCACTTGTTGGCAAGATGCGCTTGGGTATGGCCAATTTTCTTTTGTAGATTGACGATGCGCAGATAGCGCTACCGCGGGAGTATTTCTTGAACGCCTCTCGCTATCAAAATTACCTGGAGGCGTACGAGAAGTACATTCATGCAGTGATCCATCAACTATCGGAAGACGCAGGACTAACGCGTCGAGCCGAAGTCGTCGAAGCTGACGTGAAGGAGATGCTAAAATTTGAGGGGGCAATCGCAAAAGTTAGCTGTCAGAATTTCATCACATTTTATAATAATCTCAAACATGGCCCTGACAGTTTTAGTATAAAACAGCGCCAGAAGATCGAAGAAATCAGAGTCTCTTCTACAACATAAGAACGCTTGGGCAACTGAAGAAAGATGTTTCAAACGTTAGTAAAACGCTGAGAATCATTTTCGCGAGCCTGCCTTCAAGTATTGCGGCATTTTAGTTTGACTGGCAAAACTATTTCTCAAAAATCATGCCAGACAACGTCGATGAAGCGGTGCTAACGGACGATCTCGTGCTGAACATTGAAACGCCGGCCTTCATGCGCAATATGTCACTGCTTTTGGAAAAAACGAAAACACGGCATGAGACGGAATTTGAGATAATGAGTAGCCGTTGACACTGTTTTGACACTTCAGGACGTTGATCAATTATGCAATGTGGTATCTCGTCAAACAAGCAGTTGGCTTCCTCGATGAACGCTATCGAGACATTGGTCAGGTAAATCAATCCACAAATAAATAAATCAATATTAAGCCAAGATAGTGTTTATGCAGAATTTCCTACAAGTGATAAGCGGTCAAGAGTTGAAGTCGTCACGATGGCGAATGTGCGTTCAGCTCACGACGGACACGATGCCGATCGCTGCAGGCGCTCTCTACGTCGACAACCACTTTGGCGAAGACGATAAATTAGCAGTGTGTGATGAAGAGTGAAGACGAAAAGCTTTTTCTAGTTGCGCTGAAGATTTCGGCATATCGATTTAGGTCGATAAAATGGTGCAAAATCTGATGGCCTCCTTGCACGACATCCTCAAAGAATCCGATTGGATGGACGACGCGACGAAGAAGGCGGCGTTGAATAAAGTTTGCAGAATTTAACAACAAATTTTTTAAATCGACTTAAAAATAAAAATATTCTTGTTCATCGTACAGCTGAAATTTATTCTTCCACATCTCGGCTATCAGGAGATGGCAAAGAACGCGACAGCTTTGGATGCGTATTACAAGGATGTACGGTAGTCTCCTTGTGAAGCAGAAAGCGTGGATCAACAATGAGAACTCTTTAGCTGAACTACACAGCTACGAAGGAGCTATTCCAGAGTGCCGTCAGCGCCGGAAAGTGGGCGTCGGACAAGGCTTTCCGAAAGCTTCTAGAAGTGGTCGACAGAAATCGGTTCTAGGCCTTGTTTAAAAACACTGTTTAGACCAGGACCGTTCAATAAATCTTTTTTTTTCAGATTTGAAGACACTGCCGCGGTCGTAAATGCCTACTATTCTCCGGAGCAAAATGTCATAAGTAGGTCATCAAAACGGAATTAAAGCACAATTTGTGCTGCGAGTTCTCTGATTTTTCAGCTTTTCCGGCTGGAATTCTTCAACCGCCATTTTTCGATGGCGCTTATCCAAAGTTAGCTAAAAAATGTTGTCAAATTTAGTAGTTTTTGCCAATCTTTATTATACACGTTGTGTAGTTTTGTCAACTATGGTGGTATGGGCGCTGTAATCGGGCACGAGTTAACACATGCATTCGACGACCAGGGCATGAAGAGAGCTCTCTCAACCCAAACTTATAAGTCCATGATCCTAAATTTTTAAGGCAGTCAGTTCGACGAAATCGGACAACTAAAAAACTGGTGGTCAAATTCGTCGATAGCAAACTTCAAGAATAAAACCGAGTGTATCGTTAAACAGTTCAACGCCTACGAAGTTCCTGATATTCAGCTTCATGTAAAGAAAACTCCCGTTCATTCTAGCCTTCTTGCACTCTGACGCAATCGCTTTGTAGGTGAACGGGAAGCTCACACAAGGAGAAAATATTGCCGACAGTGGCGGAGTCAAGGAGGCTTACAGAGTACGGTAGGGCTGCAGCTTTTACTGAATTCTGCTAAAAGCGCGCAGGTGAAAGTAGGAGAATGCTTACAGCGCCGGTCAAACATCACGTTTTTTTGTGTTTTGTTATCTTTTCGCAGGATGTCTTTTTCGCTTTGCAGATTTACTTGTGATGCAAAATCTTTAGCATTTTTAATAGATTTTAGCGAATTTTTTAAAATGTTTAAAATTGTTTGTAGAAAAGAATAATTTTAAAATATATATTGTGGTGCACTTTTTAGGCTTATCGCAGTTACATTGAAAACATTGGTCAGGAAGAAGAGCGCTTGCCCGGACTTGATCTCACAAACGACCAAATCCTCTTCTTGAGCTTTGCAACGGTTTCCAAAAGTCGATTTATTCTACTCCGTTTCAGACTGTGAAATCAATTTTTCTCAGGTGTGGTGTGGTTCGACGAGACCAGACAAAGCGCGAGAGTTAATCTACACGGATCCTCATAGTCCACAAATGTTTCGACCAATTGGTGCTTTCTCAAACTTGCCCGAATTTGCGACACACTTCAAGTGCAAACCAGGATCACAGATGAATCCGACGAACAGATGCGGAGTTTGGTAGTTGTTTGCTATAATTCTCTGTTGATGAAAAATTCGCAAGTTTGAAAACGTTGTTACATAATTTGTTGTTTGAAAATAAACCCTTGTTTAATACCTTCAATTAGTGTGCATGACTCAAGTCAGCTCCAAAGAAAAAGGTTGCCGGGCCTGTTTACGAGACACTAAACTTGCCAGCAAATCAGGCGACGTTGTCTCCCGTTGTCCCTCTTCAAAAGTCGAAGTTATACTGTAGCGCGTTTAGATGTGTGCTGGCATGCCTTTTAGGCTGTTCCGAGGTGTTCCATGCTGTTCCAGCGCGTCGCACACAAATCGTACGGATTGAAATAAAAATTCTTAGCCTGCAAGATGTTGAGATAATGCTGTTCTTTTTTTTCTTCTGAGAAACAATATTTCATTGCAGCTCTCAGCCGAGAGAAGAAAGTCAAACTTTTATCACAGTCCGTCTTTGCCACAAAGCGGATTAGGTGTACTGCAGTGTGTCTCTATCTTACATTTAAAAGTTATAGTAGTGTCACACATTCGTTTTCGCACTTGCTAGATTCGCACCTACGACGATGAACCGACGCGGCTTTGCGCCTCTACGAGTGTCTTAATTACGATTGATTTAAGACTACTTGTATGATCACCGATGACAGCTGTCCCAGCTGGACTGTACACGAAACAGTTTGTGCCGCTGGCGGACACATTTGTGAAAAGCAGACAACAAAAGTCATCGTATGAAAAGATCCAATAAACGTCAAGTACTGAGAACAGACGCCAATTATTTTGCGCAAGCGTTTCGTCTTCTTTCTATAAATTTGGTCAGCCCGCTCTGGGCCGAAGCTTTGGACACGTTCAGTCTGCAGTTAGAACCAGAATAGATTCCGAACGGCCGTCGCGGTCAGATCTTTGCATAAGGCCGACCACGATAAGCGCTACTAATAAGGTGTACTTAAGCGCGGGATGTTCGTTTATCAGTACCGACACAACGCCAATATGCGGAACGAGGCCGCGAACTCGTCCGACAACATCGCTGCGTTCAAGCCAGAATTGGCCGGGCGCGTAGAGGCTGACATCATCGACCGTGTTGTTGTCGCCTTTCGTAAGAAATTTTGCTATTCCGTTCGACTTTTCGTGCACCCTTATCACCCTGCAAGCATAATTGAAAAACGTCGAAAAATCGATAATCGACATGTGGACTAAGCTAAATGCTGTCCACGGCTGTGTACCGATGAACAATGGGAACGTCGCGTCCACGGATCTTGAAAACAACGACTTCTCCGACGCGGATCGGATCTGCTTCGTCGTTGGTGAGAAAAAGAAGGTCGCCTCGATCAAAAGCAGGTCGCATGCTACCGCTTAACACGGCGACAATCGGACTGTCGGAGCCCGTAGCAACGGCGAGACCTTTCCAGATCAAAAGCGCAATCGAGAGGGACGATGCGAAATCGAGCAACTCGGACGCAAGCTAATGAGAAAAAAACCCAAAACGCGTTCTCGACCCTCATTTCAGACGATTACGATATGAACACCTTCATGATTACCTTCCGTTTAGGGAGTTCCCTTAGTTGACCAGAGATCTTTTTGACGATTTTCCAGCGTTGCTCAATTTTTTCCATAGAACTTGCAGTGAATTTTGCCTCTCCAAATTTTGGGTACGAAACTATTCAAATAAGAACTGTCGGAACTCGAAAGCAGTTAATGAACTAATCATGGATGAAATTGGGCAGTGTCTAAAAAATCATGCTTAAACTGAAATGCTGCGACAGCATTTGAAAAACGAAAAAAGTTTGAGTCTGCGTGTTGAAGTCTGCCGCAACGCTTGCGCAAATAAATAGCGCCTGCGCTGCGCAGCCTCTCGTCATCGCCACGTATTGCTGACGTGTGATTTTACACGACAGCAATGCGTCGAGCGCACGACAGTTAAAACCTTCAAGGTTCACACGTGATCGCTGCCCGCAGGTTTTTTAGAAGCAGCATTGATCAGTTTTGTCGCAACTGTTCTGGCCAGGTTGAAAATTGGAGCAGTTTAACTGCAGCTGCTTTTATAACAGCTTGTCGAAGTTTCACCGAAAAACAATAGCACAAATTAGATTTTGAAGTCTCTACTTAGCAGATCGGTACGTTTGACCACCAATTTAATCCGGCGTTTTTCTCGCCACATTTTGAGGTGGATTCTGTCAACTATATGCGTGACTCTTCAAGTTTCAAAAAGTGCGAACACTGAGTTGAACACCGTTAGCTTTGTTTCAAAAATTTCTGGCTTTAGCGTGAAGTCCGCGTAGTGACTTGCTGCTGACATGGTGTTTGTTTTCTGGTGCAGATATCTTTAGTGAACGACGCGAAACGATACCATCGATTAGGAATCATGTTTTGGTGTAGAAAAAATTTCCGCGGTATATCGGTGTAGAATTTTGGTGTATCGATGTATGTAACGGTGTAGATACACCGAAAAATTTCGAAAAGGGAGAGGGAGCTCAAAAATTCAAATTTTTTGCAGGCGTTTTTTGTAAAAAGTCTACAACTGCGTTGAAATTTCTTATCAAACCGGTGCTACCAGTCATGAATGCAGTAGCTAGTGCTCTTTTCAGGGAAAATGAAAAATTTCTGAAAAATTTTCGATGAGTTTCGTCATTTTTGGTTTAAATTTTCCCAAATTTTAACCTTTTTGGCCAAAATTTGCAGGCGAAAAAGTCTGTGTATTTTTAGTGCAAAAAACCAAACTGTCTACACGGTACATCGAACACCGAAAACTTACACCGGTACACCGATACATCAAATGAGACTACTTCTACTATCGATACTTGCACGGGGCGCTGTTAGTATCACAAGTTACAATACAAAAAACACTAAAAATTTTCAAGTGTACTTTCCTCTGGCAGACTAATCCTTAATAGTAGTATTATTATTAATAAAAAATACTCAGTTAAAAATCTGGCAGAGAATCTGCCAGCCACAAGCACAAAGGCTTATGTACAGCACGCCATGTAAAACTAGCCCCAAAAAAAATAAGCTAATTTAGTAAAATCAAATTTGCTAGAGGAGAGAAGTCATAGTCTGCAACATTTGCTCTTCATACGGAAAAGACGTGGTGCTGTGTAACAAAAAAGTAGTTTCTTCAGCTGCTAATGGAATTAAACGCTTTACTCACTAGCATGTGCTTATGAATAGCACAATGAAGAACATCTTCATAAAAAGGTCAAAACAGACACAAAAACAATAAAGTGAACGCGCTGAAATGGCTTGCAAAAACTAAGCAGCAGCAGCTGTAGTCTTACAACCGATATTTTTGCGAAATTGTCACATATGTAAGTGTAAAATTTTAAAATCTAAATGTAAAAGGGCAACTCACAGCATACATTGCTTGAGCTCTCTGATAAGAGGTTGAGTTACAACATATACCGTACTTTTCCGCTAATAGCCCCATGGAACATAACTTGGTTTTGGCCATTTTAGCCAAAAAATATTTTTTTAATTGTGCCTCATGGGGCAGAAAATGGCAGTCACAGCGTTTATTTTCACCACATTGTTGCGGCTAACAAGGAGTATAGAGCGTGCGTAAAATGTGGAAAACGTAACGAAACCATTGCTGCAATGCCGGAACATAACTGAAAGTCAGACAGCAAAACTACAGTCGTCCACTGCGGAAATTTTTTCAAGCAATCCTGACCAGCAAAGCGGAGATGGCTGAGGAAAAAGTGGCATTTGCGTGATAGCAACAAAAAAATTTTTTCCAAATCGTGCCCCGCTGTCAACTTGTGCTCCATAAGGCAGAATTTTGGAGGTAGCTAAAAATGAAAAAATGCGGTTAATTTTTTTACACAAAGCACCGAAGCAACGTTGGCGTTTGCAATCCACGCACACAACACGACATTCTGAATACGCACTGGTGCCCTTCGACCGTATACATAACAAAGCCAAATTCCCAAATGCCCTGCCCTACAAAGAAAGTCTACGTCCTTCCATGCACATGCGTCGCCAAGAAGCTGAAGACTACACAGCTCCTTTCTTATATAACCCGGTAAGTCTAAAATGGCAGCTTCGTGAAAAATCGATTTTTGTCTTCCACACACTGCCAAAACGCCTATGGTCCAAAACATATATATTCCTTTCCAAATTGGTAAATTTGACATGCTCTTTCATTTGGTGTGCATGGCGAGGCTTTTTGGTTCCCATATGACCCGGAATTGAATTTACAGTGTTCTGTTGGAAAAATAACGGAGTCCACCGCACTTTATAGCGACATACAGGGCTCTATCGTGAAAATTGCTTCGTGCAAATTGTGCGCCGGCTTGAAATACAGAGACTTTTTGTCATCCGGTTGTCTATAGCTGCGCAATACCGCAGCGAACGACCAAGCCAGACGCGTCGCTGGTCCCACGACTTTGCCCAAAACACATCGTGAATCTGAACTTGCTCGTTCGGGCTGAAGTCCGAGCAGCAAGCGCTCACACACTTGTCGTTGCTGAAGGCTTTGCAGGGTGGGAACGAATCGAATATGCCGCCACCGCTCTCCCTCTCTCATTTTGCTTGGTTCATCTCCGCTTTCTGCTTTTTTCGCTGCTGCGCCGTCAGCCTAGAACGCTCGAAAAGATGCGTTCGTGCGGCTCCTTCTAGAACGATTTTTCCTATCTCGAACACGGAGTGCGGCAAACAGGACCGTTGGCAAAGCTTTTCCAACTTCCAAGTTGGACGACTTTACCATCTATCTGAATGTAGGCGGTAGCTGAGACAAGCTCAACTTTTAATTATGTTGTAAAAGGCTGAATAAATTTTCGATCGCTCTTCTCGCCGCAAAATGCGAGCCTTTCCGGCGTGCATTCTGAACATTAGCTGAGCACTTCATATTCTGCTCGATTCGACCCCACATAGTCCACCTGCACTGGTGATCATGCCTCGCATCGTGGCACTTGTAGTTGTCGCCGTTTGCATTAGCTTCATTCTCTCTGTGCCAACTGGTCCGAATTTAATTCTGGTCGGGAACAACCTCAACTTCGACGCGTACCTCATCGTGAAGGCATTCGACACGCACGGCATCAAGAAGCTTAGTTCGGCCAAAATCGAACGAAGGACAGCGTCGATGATGCCTGTACCGGGATCTCCGAGCGGCGTTCTTCCTGGCTGGAAGGTGATGATTCGCGTTCGAGATAAGGAGAGCGATCTCGGAAGTGTCTGCTACGAGTTCGACGTTGACGACAGCGTTCTCCGAGATCCGTATATGTTCGGCATTACGGCAACCGGTTGGTCAATGGATACGATCACGTTTCCAGAAGGATGGTATAATCGGCACGGATTCACGAAAGAGCCGGTGAAGGCACCAGATTGTAAACTTCGAAAACTGTGCTGGTACCCCCTTTAGCACAGCTAACGACGTTGTGTAAAAGAGTTTACTTTTGGGCCACCTCTTCTTGTGTGTTGAATGTTTATTTGAAAAAGTTTTGAGCAAATTTTCAGGGAAATCGCCGGACCCGGGCGGTCGGATTCTAGGTCGCCAGAAAAACTTGCTCTTAAAACGTATAACGTCATTTTGCGTTTTGCTTGGAGCGCGCAGCTCCCATAGAGAATGCCTAAAAAGTCGACTATCTCATCTCACACGCTGTCCTAAAAAGTCGGATAGTCCAATCCTCGCGGACCACTGACGCAGTGCGCCAGTGGTCATAAAAGTGTGATGGAAATTAAAATTACCTTATGGCAGAAGCACGCAGACAAAATTCAACCAAATCCGGCATGACGTTCCGAAGTTCTAACTATGGAAGTTGACATGTCATGTGCCAGTGGGTCGGGAACTTCTTGCTACAAAACCACCGATAACGGCAAGCTCTGAAAGTACATTATGACAGAAATGCACGCGCAAAATTTTAGCCATATCCGTCAGCGCATTTTGGAGTTAAAACTAAAAAAAGTT
Organism: Prismatolaimus dolichurus; assembly: GCA_034691745.1. Classification (NCBI taxonomy): domain Eukaryota; kingdom Metazoa; phylum Nematoda; class Enoplea; order Triplonchida; family Prismatolaimidae; genus Prismatolaimus; species Prismatolaimus dolichurus. Next base: position 2,064 of record JAQGBB010002569.1, on the reverse strand, counting down.
TGCATAATATCTGCTAGTGGTTCGAAAACTACCGGTGACAAAAACTGACAGCAACACTGCATTTCTACAGCACACCATGAAGGCAATAAATGTACAAAATTGCAGCCAAATCCGTCAACGCACTGTGGACTTATGTGCAAAATACGTAATTTGTACGTGTAAGTGGGTCTTGTGGATCACCGTTCTCGGGGAGCAGTAGACCCTGTGGGGACCAATATGCAGTGGCACCCATACGACTTCTAGGAAATTGAGAAAAAAAAGAATTAGTCCGCTAGCCCTCTTGGTTCTGGAGTTATGTAATGGACGGACTGAATCACGGACGTACAGACACCTCGAATTGCATAAGGCACACTGACCTGTGTCAGTGGGCCTAAAAAAGGAAAGTTAGCGGACGGTGAGAGGAAGTGTTCCGGGCTGTTCCGAACGGTTTTGATGGTGTTCCAAAACGCGTTGAATAATTTTCAGGCTTTTTATTGTGACGGGATGTGCGATAGATTTGCTGCACTTATGGTTGTGTTGGTTGTGTACACACATCCTGAAGTGGTGTATGCACGTCCCACTCCTTCGCAGCAAAAGTTCCAAGAACCAAGCCTTCTGTAGTTTCAGTTTCACTCAGATTTACGTGGTTGGCTCATTCAGCCCAATCGTGCTGGTACATACATAATTAGCTATGAGGAGAAAGTTTCGCACTGTTTCGAAACCAAACACATTTCTGCGTCGAATGATATCACGCGTATCGCAAGCGCTTGTCTGTGTCGCACGCGACAGTCCTTGTTAGGCACACTGACGAAGTCAGTCAAACTGTATACGAGATCATTGCATGCTCCCCTAGCATTAGAGCTGCGAGCTCACTGCTAAAATGTGACACGAATATTTTTAGGCCCACTGACGCATGGCAGTGTGCCTTATGCGATGGGACGTGTTCGTGTGTGCGTCCGTCTGTCGGTGCAGTAATTTTCGAAATAAGCAATCTTTGAGTCCAATTTTTTCGTGTTGGTACTTTGGGGCAAAAGTAAAAGCTGATTTAAATATGGGCCCCGCAGCTTAATACTTGCCGAACTGGCTACGCCACTAGGTTCACTTCCATATGAATAGCGTATTTTTGCATAACTCCTGAACGCGTGCACGAATTTCGCTGAAATTTGGTGCGCGTACTCCTTAGATAGTATGCTTTAAAATTTCCCTGTCAAAATTTTTCCTTGCGTGCTAGTTGATTCGAGCTAGCACTTCCTGGTGCTTCCGTTCTTGTGCACGAGTGTAACAGGTCCACAGTCAAGCGATTCTGACGCACCCGTCTTTCGCGTCTTATCGACCACTTTTTCGCTATTTACGCATTTCTTTGTACAATACCCGAGACGAAAAACTTTTCCTGATTTCGGAACTTTCAATCGAGGTACAGATAATCTAGATCGGTCAAATCGTTCGGGCAGAGCATAGATTTAGCTTCAGCTTGCTCAAGCTAAGCCAAACCAGTGATACTCGTTTCCAGTCGCTGTAGGAACACGTTTTCACTGTATTTATTGCACACACGGGCTCGAAATAGCGTGAAAAGCTTCCGAAATATCCGTTTGTACTTCGTTTCGCATTTTTCGAATTTTTTCTATTTTTGAGGGTGACCAAAAAACCTGAAAAAACTTTTACCTCAAAAAATTCTCTTGGCAAAGGGAATGCAAGTCTCTAAATAAAGAGACCAGTTACCTATGCAATTCTGCTGCACGAAAAAATAAATTTAGATTTATAGTTACATACATGCTCTGCAAATTAGTGTTGCCCAGGGGCGTCATGCATAGGGTAAAAGGTAGACATTGACCAAAATGTACGTAAAAGTTATTGTGCCTAATATTCAGGGTATTACACTATCTAATAACAGAAAACTCATTTTCAGTAGCACGGTCCACGACAAGGGTTCGCTCCGCAGGAACCGCGACCTGGAACACACCCGCCACCTAAAACAGGCATTGACGACATACAGCATACGTGCACGTTCAGTCATCTTTTTGCACTCTGCCTGAAGCGAAGCGTAAACAAAAGGATAGTTATAGGGCTAAACGATCGTGGGGGGGG
>JAQGBB010002568.1:0-10654 GCA_034691745.1 Prismatolaimus dolichurus | reverse complement strand
AAGGTTTGAATTTTGAATGAAGGTTTGAATTTTGAATGAAGGTTTGAATTTTGAATGAAGACAAGAAATAGGTTGGGTGGGCTGACTCAGGCTTATGCTTATGCTCATGTTAAAGCTAAGCCTAAACTTAGACCCTGGTATAACCCTATGTCTCAATTTGATGCCTAAAAGGGTAACGTTGCGTAGTGCCGAAGCACACTTTAGCGCAGGGAACGCATCCCACAGATCAAATGTTGCAGCTGCGGGCATACCACCGAAGGTTATCGCACAGCGGATTAGACCCGAGGCCCTAAGCTTGAATCTAACCTTTGCTCGAGCCTGAGTGTTAGCCTGAGCCTGAGTTAAGCCTGCACCTAAGCCTGAGCGTGAGTTCTCTAGAATGGTGATTGCAGATGGCTATGTTCCGCTATCGTCCGAGAACACGCCACGACCGGTAAAGCCGGCTATTCGAAACGAATATTGAGCGATGACGTCCGACGAACGCGAGCGCTAGTACATGAAGTATGCGACTACGTGCTTTGGATGCTTTGGTAGAATGCAGGCTTTGTGAAAAATGCAAAAATTGTTGAAATAATTTTCATCTCATTACAGTGTCTGCTGCTGCTGTAAGGAGCTCAGAAACGTCAAATTAGATACAGAAAATAGGTTTTTCAATACAAAAACCTCGTCTGTTGCGATCGAGCCTACTCGGAGCGCGTCGACGACCTCGAGCGATGTCCGAATCGCGAGGACCCACTGAAGGACAACAACAACACGGTCGTGAGCGCGAGAAGCTGCGAGAAACTGAACAAAATTTGCGCTTGGCACCGCGACGAGAACGTCACTTATGCGTGCATGCAAAGTAGGCAGACGGCAAAATGCTGCCTAACTCGTGGCAAACATTCCCTCACAAGCACTGCTCAATCGGTGTTCCGTTTCGAGAGAAAAACGCCAAGAAAAATCGCACTTGCGGAACGTTCTTCCGAGCGAAAGCGGACGCCGAAAGCTGCCCGATCGGACATCGCTGCTTCGAGCGTGAGCTTCGATCCTACTGCTGTGAAGACCCGCCCGAGTTTGCGTTCAATATGCGAGCGATGATGGCCGACGCTACAGACGAGGTTTGTCAGAACGCGACCGTCGCCGTTGGCCGCTGTTTCCGCACGTTAGGCTTCAAGTCGTCGAAAAATGCGACCGCCACAATCAGTGCACTCAACATCACGACGGACGATATCGTGAGCATTCCGAGCAAGTTCGCAGAACTGAAGGTCGGCCTCAATGGCCGGAAGACGAGTGTGGCGAGGAAGGTGAGATCACAGAGAGCGAGCGCGATTAGATAAACATTGGACGCCACGCGTCGGAAGTTCGGCGTTAGCTGTAGCACAGCAAGCACGGCAATATTGCCGATGATGCCGCCGACGACGATGAGAGGCGTGAAGCCTATCATGACACAGCTAAGGATGGTTTCGTAGATCGCGTCACGACTACCGTAAGACTCGTTGAGGGAGGCTCCTTGTGTAGTATTCTCCATGGCTAACGAAGCGATATATTGCTTCGAGAATTGCGAGAGATGACCCATACAAGTGGGTGTAATAACCTTGCGCAAAAATAACTTTTCCTCCGCACGACGCTCAGGCTAACGATATTCACGCTTAATTAACTTCCTGTTTATTGCGTGCGACAAGAAAACCTTGGCGTCGAACGCACCACACGCTCAGCTCCTCTCATCTCTGCACTGCTGTGCTGAATATAATATTAATATTAAGGTGTAATATGAAACATAAAGGGGATACGAGATAGGTAGAAAGATAACAGACTTTTTGCTTTTTCGGGTTTTCCTTTTTACTTATCGAATATACACGTGCAAATAGATGTCAACGAAGGCACCGAAAAGGCAGCGGCGGTGATGGCAGTTTACGAGTTTTAAGTCAGGGACAACTACTCCAGTTCCGCAGTTTCTGCACAGCACGATACCTAATACATATATGCACAAACCACCAAAGCCCTGTGGTTTTGAGTGAAACCAATTAGTCCATTGTTGTGGCTACGCGACGATATGTGATGCTTCGCTAACGGTTCAGGCATTTGCTAATGGCAGCCGTTTGAGTGATGTCGAATAGGATTTCCCAAAAAAATTTTTCACCCTAGTTGGAACGACTTTCCATGGAAAGGGAGAGCCGCAAAGCCAAAGAGCATCCTGCCATACCAACAAAAAATAACGTTTAGAATTCTTCGTGTTCTGGAATCTGGAACACTTTGGAAAAATATGGAAACCCTGAAACATCTTCGAACAGTCTGGAACTAGTGTTCTTCCGCGCGACTTTTCAGCTTTTTCGTTTCCGTTTCCGACCGGGGCCGGAAAAAAATTTGAGATTTTTCCTCCGGCATTTCTCCGTTTCCGATCCTCTCAAAAACCAGTTTCGTGTATTTTTGAGAATTTTTCCTGTTTTTTTTTAAGAAATGTTTTAGAAAAATTTGCTGATCAGGCGATAAGAAAACAAATTTCTTGTGTTCGATTTTTTTTGTTTCCGACCAAGGGCGAAAAAATATTTTTCCGTTTTTAGGCGCACTGACGTGAGTCAGTGCACCTATTGCGACGGGTCCTGACTGTCTGTCCGTCCGTCTGTAGACGTTAACCGGTTGATACACTGACACATTTTATTGGCCCGTTGACAACCTGTGCGATGCCAGTGCTGCAGTATCAGCTTTCATCTCTACTCTGCTCTACAACAGCCCTGTTATAAAGAGATTAAAATATATTTATAAGTGTTTTGTGTGCTGTGTTACATCTATTCTTAGAAAGTAATGTCAGGTCCACTGGCACACTGTGTCAGTAGGCCTTGAAGAACGGTTGCATTCGACTTGTTTTTGCTTTTGACAAGCGCGGAAAAATATTTTTTTCAGTTTCCACCAAAGAGGTCGTAAAACTGAAATTTTTTAATTTTTCGTTTTTTTTTCTGGAAAAAACACTGCATGAAACAACCGTGAGCAGCTTCCGGATTTTAAAATGGATTTTCCGTAACAATGGCTGATTGTTTTTTAACAGCCTTGTTTCAGTTTAACTGAAAATTTTGTTTTAGGCATGTTCCACATGTAATGCTAGACAGTAAGGGGTTTTTTATAACCACCAGCAGGGCAATCGCGGATTCAATCGAGACTTGCAGAATGTCGATTCGTTTTTCGTCGACCAAGAGGGAAATATCGCAAAAAACCTAACGTTACCACACGAGCAAGTGAGAGTGCGCCAAACTATTATCAGTTAGACGCTTGCGTTAAAGTGGGCCTGGGATGTGCACGTCCTGACAACTTGCTCCACATGGGAACCGCCTGACTGACTGCCATTGAAATGCAGGATTCTTTCACCTTTCGACGCTTGAATAAGGTCCAATTATTGCTGAGATGCTCAGCCTTTTCTACACGCTGTGGCTGCGTTTAGACCCAATCATAAGACAGTGCAATTCTTAGCTGATTTTACAAGGCTGACAGCAATTTTCAGAAATTTTGGAATTCCTTCTTTGTTGAGAGTTGACTCCTTAGGGTTACATGTTCTGTAATTTCATGACTTGACTGGATATTGTTCACTTCTTCCTGGGTTTTGCTGTTATGGAAGCTATTCGTCGTTTTGGTTGTATCACTCCTCGTGCCCTTCGAATGAACACAAGTACGCGACGACGTAAACGCGACGAATGTGATAAACAAATACGAGAAAAGTTCGTCATTCGCACAAGCATATATTAAGCTCGTCGCGTTGCAAGCTGATGAAATTTGATTCAGCGAAAATTTACGGCGTCAACATCAGCGCGGAACAAATTTTGCCCGTCACCGTTCCGCAGTTTGATGTACCACGTTGGAGTGAGATCTTAAAAAAATTCGCAAATAAAGAGCGTTTGTCGCTTGAGAAACAGAATGTCTTTGTTATGTCCAAGCACACAGTTTCACAACTCACTGTCGAACTGCTAGCTTCCGCAGAAGCCTCAATCGAGCTTACAGGCCGTCTGCTCGACGCCGAGTGTCCTAGCCTTCTCGCCGATTGTCCGCACGACGTGAACGTCGACGCCACTCTCGACATCCGCGAGGATAATTGAGAAGCCGCGGTGTGGCACAGCGTAGCTAACTTTACCTCAGCCGGTGAGCTCATCTTCACCGGCGAAGCTAACTTCTCCACGTTCGTCGTCGCGGTCGTCGAACATGTTCAACTCGTCGTTACACTTCACGTGAACGGCTGCGAATTTAGCAGACATTTTTTTCCTCCAGCCAGGAGTCTGAAGTTGGGCTTACACGAGGTCGATATGAGTCTAGCGGTGTCGGGTCACAACGAGAGCAGCTGCGCCGTGAGGGCCGAACTTAGCGCGTCGTGCGTCGAAAACTTTTATGGAACAAGATGCGATGCGTTCTGCCTTGAGAAGAACTTTGCTTCTGAGAACGGAACGGGAAGGATGCTTTGTAAGCCGGGTTTTCGAAGCTACCGATGCGAACGAGTGATGAAGCGTGACGTTCTCGTTCACGTTGTGGTACCGATCTTTGTCGTGTTTGTGCCCGGCACCATCGCGGTGTTCTTGGTGCGTTTAGCGCGCGAGCGTTCTTGGTTCTCGAAGTGGAGGCGGATGTTTGTGAAGAAGGAACCACTCGAATGATCATAATGTTCTCGTGCTCTAGGAGTCGGCAGTTGCTTGAAGCTAGTTTTTCATGAGGATATCACATAGTTTGATTTTTCCGTATTTTGAGGCCGCAATGCTTTTTAATGAGAAGCGATACATTCAGCATGCTATTGTTACAATTTCTACTAACTCCCTGTGCTGGTTGACATACAGAATATTTATCAGTGAGAAGCGGTCGAGGTGAAAAGTTAAATTTTGACGTGACGCCATGAGTGTACGTCCCATCTTGTCACACATGTGTATACGTTTACCTGACAAAATGCCATTTAGAACGAACAGGTTGTAGTCTGGGGCCAATGCGCCTTTTTCGGAATCATAATAAGTAAACTTTTTGAGCGAGAAAAAAAGTCGAACCTGTTTCAACAAAATGTGCAGGAGTATAGGCATTAAATCAAGACGACATCGGAACCGAGAAGGCCAAAATGACATTTTCCAGTCCTCGCTCCTGTTTGTCACGTTCTTCACAACACATCGCCAGGAACACTTTTTATCCATCCTTTTGTTGATGATGCCGCAAAATGTTGCCTGTCGACCGAATCGACTTTTTAGGCCTACTGACGTAGTCAATTGGACATGCAACGGGGCCATCTGTCTGTGCGCCCGTGTGCACGCTAACGCTCGCAAAAAGCAAGCTAACGGGCCCAAATTTTTAGGTATGTACCTTTGACCAAGGGCTCGGATGAGTTTTAAATGAGTCCACTGCGCCTGGTACCCCGCGAATACGGTGATCCACTAGGCCCACTTCAAGGTAACAGTGTTTTTCATAGCTCGAGAACGGCTTGACCGACTTGCTTGAGATTTGATGGGAATGTTCTTGGCGTAGTGCAGATTAAACGGCGATATCGTCGGTGGCTTTTGTTATAAGTGATTTTTATCATAAGTAGCGAAAATTTATAATTTGTTTTGCCCATAATTCGAGTTACCCTCGACCAACTTGCTTGAAATTTGGTGTGAGTGTTCCTGGAAGTATAATTTTTGTCACAACATGCCGAAAATTTCATTGTGCGCGCAAGCCGAAAAAACCGAAAAAAGGTTAAAATCTGTTGTCATCTGTGGTTTTCAGGTCCAGTAACAGACTCAACGTCAGTGGACCTCGAGGATCGGTGCATCCGACTTGTATTTATTGCTTACTCTCTCCGTATGTATGGTGGGCCCCCATTTCTTCATTGTTACGGCGAAAACGTGACGCTGCGCCAACGCAACGCCCTGTATGTACGGGCTATAAAAGATAACTGCAAAAACTGATAAAAACGCGCGTACAAAATGCTGCGCTACATGTGGCGATTGCGCGAAAACATGTGGCACCTCGCGCTAGCTATTCTTCGCGACGTGCGCGTTGAGCCGTTCGCATTGCTCTTCGTGACCGGCGCGAGCATGCACTCGCTGGTGACCACCTACGGGATGTACTGGAAGATATGCGTCGCCGACTTTGGCGCCGACGCGAGCGTCGACTGTATGGCGCTGAGCACGACGCCAGACCCCGAGATTGTGGTGCAGAAGGAATCGGCCAAGTGGTTTGGATACGGGCAGATTGCGGCGACGGTGCCGATGCTTGTTGTGGTGCCGCTGTATGGGGCGCATGGGGACCGTTTTGGTAAGAAAGAACAGAAAAAAAATGTTCCAGGATGTTTGAGTGGACGTTTTTTAATAGGACGAAAGACGAATCTGCTCGTTGGAACCGTTGGGAATATTTTACTGTCTTTCATGTATCTCGGTGAGTTTGGTAGCTTAAAGGAGGCTCGAATGTGGAAATACGCTGCAATTTCTGTGCCTTCTGCTGGGTTACACTTGGAGATTGCGTCTAGATCACTTTTTAGGGTTCGGGTCAAAAAGAGAGTTGAGATTCGGTTTGGGTAAATATTGAATTTTTATGGTTCGGATCCAAAACTCAAAGTTTGGGCTTGCTCTGAAGTCCAATGCAGATTGTCGACATGACGCCAGATAGCCTGGCTGAAGAACCTTTGTGCCCCGAGGGCACAAAGTGTAAAATACCCACGAAGTCACATCCAGTAGTTTTGAAGCACGTCGAGATTCGCAAACGATTGAACGGAAGTATAATTATTAGCTGATCATTTGGACCATCAAAATTTTCTCTGCTAAAGTGCGAGGGACGTTGAGATGTAACTTTGCTATTACAAAATTCTAGTAATGTTCACGTGGCCGAAGCAATTTCCTCTCGTCGCCTACCCGATCTTCTCGTTCTTGCTAACGCCGACGGGTCTGATGTCGAGCGTCATGCCCGCCATGCAGGCCTACCTCGCCGACCGCGTCGAGGACAAACGTTTAATGACGCTTCGTGTCGTCATCCTGGCCGTGGTCTACGCGTCCTCCCTGCTTATCGGCGATCTCTTGACTACGCTCGTCCTTCCGCACTTCAGCTACGCCGGCATTATGCTCTTCCCGATAGCGTTCTGCTCCGCGGCGGTGTTCTACGGCGCGGCCGTTCTCTATCAGCAATCGCCCGCCGAGCTAAAACTCGAACGCCTCAAAAAGGCGGAAAAAGTGCCCACCGTATCGGACGGAAAAATCCGTGAAAAACCCCCGCCTCCGCCGACACCAAACGTGGCTGAGAAGTCCGCCGCGGGCACTTTTTGTGACCTCTGGAAGGTCTTCATCGCCCTTCTTCTGAGCATCTTCACGATGCTGCTGAAGAAGCGGCGCGGCCATTTTCGCGTTTACCTCTGGCTGATCATCGTCGCAGCGATCATCGAAGCGTCGAACGATTTTGGCCTTTTCGGCGTCAGCCAGCTCTACTGGAAGCATATCGGGCTCGACGACCAGGAGGTCGCGAACTATCGCGCCGCGTGCACGATCTGCCAGGTGATCGGCTCGTGCCTCCTACTCGTGCTGCTCAAGAAAGTCCTCAACTGTCACGAGACGACGATCACGCTCGTGAGCGCCGCCTCGTCGATCGGCAAGCTCTTCGTGACTGCCGCGAGCACCGACAAGCCGATGCTTTACGTCGCCGCCGCGGTCGGCTGCGGGACGCCGTTAACGGCGATGATGCTGCTCTCGCTCGTCGTTCAGCTCGTCGACGAGGACGAGATCGGTCGGGTCTACGCGATGCTAGCTTTATCGGTCGAACTCGGCGTGGCGTTGAGCTCACTTTTTAGCCTAGTCTATTACGCTACAATTGAGCTATTCGCGGGTTTTGTGTTCCTCTTCGTCGCGGGTCTGATGAGTGTAGTGCTGGGAACGATGCTATTTATTCATATCGATTATCGGAGGTTTAGGTTGACGGAGAATCGGGTTGACGCTTCGTGAGAAGTAAAAAGTTCAGTTTTGATGTCACGCCTCAGTTACTGCTTACGAATGATCATCAGCTCGTAAACGTGGAAAGCGACGATAAGCATTTTTTACGCCGTATTGCCAAATGGCTTTTTGCATCCTGTCTGGAGCGCGAAGCGCGCAAGCAAAACGACAGCTAGCTGGCCAGACAGAAATTATCCCACCCCCATTCTCGTGTCTCCCTATTCCCCAGCCAACAAAATTTAACGGACGGTGTGAGCAACTTGCCAATGATATGCGACAACTTGCCAATGGTAGGCACCAACTGACCAATGGTAGGTGCAAACTTGCCAGTGTTAGGGGGTTCGGGGGCGAAGCCCTCGAACATTTCTTCTTTTTAAAATCTACAGGAGAGCGAGGAAAACTTAGTAGATAGACTAATCTTGGCCTCCTTTTCCCTCTTACTTCGAAAACTTCTGCGCAGAATTTTTACTATAGGCAGGATGCACTTCGGCTTTCATCCGTTCCACTTGTGCAAAGCTGAGCAGCTGTTGCGTAACAACGTATTCAATGTCGGCTGTACTATTGTCAGCGATAGCGAGACTGATGGCCATGACTGGACGGTAATTGTGGAACTTTGACATGGGATGGGAAAGTGGAATTTTTCCGTTTAGCCACACAAAATAGGCCATTTTCTGAGCGACAATAAAACTTCTTCGATGCAACGTTTCGTCACTCATATGCTTAATTTACTGCAAGGGATGGTACAATAAATTCGTCATCTTCGACTAGGACTTGCTACTACCTGATTTTTTCATTTAGGTGCGCTGTACTTTTCCGCTTATAGCTTCTTCTCAATAGCGATCGGCGGGTACGTACCCGTTACCCGCCTTTACCTGGGTTTTTGGCCGTACCCGTACCCGGGTTTTTGGGGCAAAAATGACCGTGTACAGCAGGAACGGGCTGTCCAGGGGCCAAGGGTCACATGTAGCCCTTTGGGCCAACAATTTGCTATCAAAAACGGTGTCCGTTTGGTATATTTCCTATGCATACGTTTTAAAAATTTTGAAAGTGGCTTCTAAGCCAAAAAATTCTGCCCGCCCCTGGGGTACAGGCACAAAGACCGCGATACGTGAAAGACAAGAAAGCACACACTTTTTCAATTTTTCTCCGTTTTGCTTGGGTGCGAAAGATTTTTCAAATTTTTCCCGGTGGAACTCGAAAATTTTCGCCGCTCGCGGCGTGTTTTATTGATCAATGTCAAATTCCAAATAAAGAAAAACTAGCACCATTTTATTTTCTACATGTCAAGACATTGCCTGTCAAAAATTGTTATTTTTGTATTGCCTGCGCCTAGCATGTGTTCGGTGTACACGTACCCGTACCTGGTAAAATTTCCGTACCCGTCGATCGCTACTCCTGAAGCCGTAGAAAGGTCGTACAAACGGGCCCTGCCCAGCCCCACCGGAGGCGTAGAATTGTCCAAAATTTTGGCTATAGTTTTCCAACACTTCTATCCCTTGTTGGTACGTTTGAAACTTTGCTCTCCCTGTTCGGTGAAATTTGATAATTTATGATTGACTCAGGTTTGTTACTCGCCCTTTACAGAATTGCACCTTCGTGTTAGACGTCTGCGGTTCGGGGAGTTATAAGGCAACATTTCGAAATCGTTTGCGCAAACAGACCAAGAGCAAGGCAAGGGGCTCAATTTCTTGAGGGGTGTACTCACCTCCGAAACCCTCACAATTACATTTTCGCGAAATTTTCCGTTTCTGGTTAAATTTTCCATTTTTGGGGCCAAAATTTGGGTCCTTTCTGAAGGACTTTCCAAATGTTGACCGCACTTTGGTTATGAAAAGTTTCCTCGCCTGAGGTCCCCGAAATTTTTGCGCCCAGCCCTCCCCCTAAAAATTATACGCATGCCTGCTACACCTAACGAAGGAAGCACGCTAGGAATGCGTAAAGCACGCAGTTTCATGTCCAACTCGAGAAAGAACGTTTTATTTCACGAATCAGTTTTCGCCTATCGTATTGTGTGTTCGCGGTGATAAGTGAGACGAATCAGATTCAAGTTGAAAAATAGGGTAATACACACAAATGAGCACCTCGATCACAAAGTCAATAAATCGTACTTCAGCTTCCAAGCGTTAATCAATCAACTGTTAAGCAAAAATCAATAATTCAGCATTTAAAAGCGCTTCAAATTAAAAAATGCAGCTAGAGCTGCGCTTTCGACGCGGCCTTCAGCGTCCACTTCTCGGCGCCGTCGACGCGTTCAACCAGGCCATCTTCAACGAGCTTCTCGAGATGGTGCTTGACGTTCTCGGCGGCCGCTGGGAACATCATCCGAGGGGTTCCCACGTAGACGACGCTCACGATGTCGAGCGCGCTCATTGGTCGGCTGGCGGCGGCGCGCAGCGCGTCGACGATCTGCGTTTCGCGCTCGCCCCGATGGGCGATATAGCTGCGGATCCGCTCGAGCGGGTCGTCGATGACCGGCCCGTGACCCGGGTAGATGCGGGCGGGCGCCAGGGAGAGCATTCGCTCCAGCGAACGCATGTACGGGCCGAGGCGCTCGAAGATGGCCGTGCCTGGGTGGGAACGAAAATTATCCATTTATTCATCGGTTTTCAGCCTCAACCGTTGTGCATGCAAAAGAATCCCACTTGGTCGCATAAAAAATGGAAAAATTCGTTTTTCGTCTAAAAATGACAAATACTTCGTTTCTTCTAATTATCGCGCAGACTCTAATAAACGCGCACCCCCCCCCCCAAATGGCGAGGTTTTACGAT
>JAQGBB010002567.1:0-10659 GCA_034691745.1 Prismatolaimus dolichurus | reverse complement strand
CTTGCTGTGTCTCTGGGGGTGGTGTCTCAAGGCAACTCGCAACTGCTACTACCGAGAGCTCTGGAGTATCTGACCGTAAACGCTCTGGCGGAATACGTTTCTTTCGGTTCGGCTTCACACAAGTTATGAAATTTTTCACCATTACGTAAACCTAAAGAAGAATATTTTACGCAGGTGCGAAATTTTAGTAAGCCGTGCCAAAAAGGTGGCACACGGACGTTCGCTGAAAAACCTCCGGATTTGACGATAAGTGTGCCATGCCAATGACCACTGCAAAGCTGGTATTCACAGCGAAGACACAAGCAAAAAGATAGATATTCTGAGTGTAGACCGTATAGGCGCCGAGACCCCACGATGCAGCGTTCAGTGGCAAGATCGCCAACGTCCATTTGCTGCTGACTCTAAATTGCAAATCATCAACGAAAACTTCCATACACATAATAACACCAATACTCTTAGAGAGAAGTTCTAAATTGACGTCACCCTTAAAATTCAATTTTTCCATCCCTCACTTCACAATTTTGCAATCTCAAGAACACAAAGTCATTATAAACCCACCCAACCGCCTCTATGATAACGTCATTTGCAGAAGTCTCATAGGCAAAAGGAAACTACTCGCGTATGTACTTGGCAGCAAGCCACTTTTCTTTTGGAGTAGACGCCAAGCGACGCCAGTCGCTATGTTGATCGTGACCGGTTTTGTAGCCCATTCCCACGACTTCTACGAGGATAGCCGTGAGCGCAACGAGAAAAACCATTGGAACGACGGTTCCAAGCGCTGCGGTTTGTCCAAAATTCATCCAGCAGCTAGAACATGAAAAGAGCAACACTACAACACCTTTATAGCTTGCATTCGCAGTGAGCTACAAAATAAATATTCTGCAGTTTAAATTACAAGTTATAGTATTTTTCCGTATAAAGACTCCCTGGGCTTCTATTTGAAAATGCTCTATTTTGGCAAAATATTTTACCCAAATAAAGACCCCGTCTATTAGAAGCCTTCCCTTATGACGTTCAATAAATTTCTCAGATTTGAGTATGTGCGGAAATGCTTGACATGCAAAGCATATGGTCATAGCGGAAACATCTAAACTGTCATAGAAATAATTTGTTGTTACCGAGCGCTCCCGGTTCGACGACGCTGTCAACTTCTGCGTTTGGAATAAATTTTAATTAAATTATTGAGCATTGAATTCTCAAAAATATTTTTTTTCAAATAGAGGCCCCCGCTGAATAGAAGTACCGTGGGCTTCTATTGGGGGAGGGGGGTTTCTCCACGGAAAAGTACGGTATTTCTTCCAACACTTTTTATATTTTTTATTTAACAAATTCTTTTGAGATACACTTCACGATTTGAAATATGATATTTTAAAGCGGTCAGTTTTTGCCCTCTTCTGGTTTCACGTTGATCATGATAAAATGTAGCCAGTTGAAAATATAAATAATCAATTCCACGCTCTTGCATTTGGCGACACGCCTAAACTGAGCTGGATAGTTGGTCCAGAGTCCTGACGCCATAGTTCCACTGTACAGTGCTGGAAGGCCTGTAATAATTAAAAAACACACACACAAAATTAGTTTATTTACACCACGGGTTACTGTACCCCAGCCAATCAAAAGAAATGTGCTTCTGCTGCAGAAGCCGCCGACGCTGACGATGTTCGTCGACACTGCACACGCCTGGAGCGCCTCGAGGCCACCGAACAAAAAGTTTACGACGAACAGGTACTGAAGCAGCGTCGAGACAGTGACACAAACAATCTGCGCGCAACCAGCAGACAGAATTTGTTAACGGAATTCAAAAGTAAAAAACCAAATCAACGTCGACTGGGTGTCTACCTTATTATTGGTTTTATCTCGAACGGTGAGAATAAGCGTGTGCGCAACGATGAGAGCAATCTCCTGACACATGTGAAGACATCGCTCAACAGAGAAAATGCTACACAATGGAGTAAAAGATTGATTGTTTAAATGACTTGCTGGTGGTGCGAGTTTTGTAGAGCGTATACCGCAAGACTCCGAATATACCGACGCAAATGGAGCACGAAACAATGACTGACGTGCACCCGAGACCTTGCAATGCTTTTGCAGCTATCTGCTCTGCCGCGTTCAGTGGATCCTACGAAACAAGATGAACGCACAACTTTGGACGCAAAAATGTTGTCAGCTTATAATTTGAAAAGTTGTGTACACAAGCAGTTGTCAGGGAGCAACTCTGTGTTTCCACCGTCGCGCTGTCGGCACAATTTATCGTCGCGTTTCCGCTTTCGAGGGTGCGCGAACGAGTCGCCTGCCTTTCGCTACCACACGAAGCCGAGCACGACGACCATGAGCTCCACGGCGACAACTTGCATGGGCCTAAAAACGAAATCCGAGCTTGCAAAAAGAAAAGGTTTTAAAATTTTCATTGATATTCGCAAAGTTAAGTTGACCTATGCATGTCGGCAACTGTACGCTCCAGTTTGCAGCGGACGTGCACTCCACCACCGCTGGACCGAGGAGCTGATCACTTGCGTTTTTACAGCCAAAGTTCCCATTATAACCTTCCAGCGCGACGCCGCTAATAAGCACCGGCGCCGCAGGGCCGGAAAACGTCGTTGGACAAACAGCTGGAAGCGCAGAGGTCAGTCACCATTCGGTAAGTTTAATTATCAGCGAAACTGTATCAGGCAGCTTCAATCACGGCAACTCACCTAAACATGGCTGAAATGACGCACTCTACTGCCCTATACATTCGCACGTGTAACTCGCGTTCGCTTCTGTTGTCGCAACCTCTCCTTCTCCTGCGGTCGATGGTGGGAGTTCGTAGCCTTCGGCACATGCATAGACGTAGCTGTTGTTGAACATGTATGGGGCACCCGAAGTTGGAAATCCGGTGATGGTTGCGTTGAAGATATTCGGACACTCGTGTGCTTCAGGAAAACAGAGCTGTTAAAGCAGACGCATGTTGAGTTATAACTCGACGAATGTGAATTAAAAATGCAAATTGCTACCATACTCAACTGCTAGCATACTCAAATTGTCTTAACAATTCCGGCTAAAAAACTTAATCTACTAAAAATCCGTTGGGCCCAACGGGTTTGGAAAACTGTAGTTTATGAAGGCAATTTTGAGTGGTAATTTGAATCAAGCAATTCCATAATTTGCCAATAGCTTTTTGCACTACAATTGAGATTTACCTGCGCACGTGGGCAGCGTCTCTTTCCACGTTCCTGCATATGTGCACTCAAGTGACGACGACCCGAGTAGCGTGTAACACGTGGGGCAACTGAATATCACTATGTTTCCAGCTACAGGGACGCCCGACATCATAAGCGGAGATGAAGCGTTCGGACAAACGGCTAAAGAAGCAAATCGAATAGTTGTCGCATTCGATTACTGATTGATCAATTATTATAGAAATTTATACGTATGGTTTGCCTACATAAAGTGGTTGTTGTTGTCGGCATTGTTGTTTTTGTTGTCGTTGTTGATGTTGTTTTTAAAGCCACGCACGCTGCGAAAGTCAAGCTCCAGACACCGGCGCAATTGCACGAGTAGTTCGCACTCGTATCGTTGTCGGTCTGAATCACGAATCCAGTGTTGCACGTGAAGGTGTAGGTTTTGTTGAAGGTGTACGGTCCGGCTGAGCTGACGGCTCCGGTCGACGTGTTGAAGATGTCCGGGCATTCATTGGCTTCGTTCACAAAGTACCAAGAATGAGCCGCGTTTATAGACAGTAACGTGCGCGGTCGTATGGTTACAAATTACAAGCAATAAATATAAGCTTTAACCAAAGATGCAACTTTTGGCAGTTTCTACAAAAGCGCAAATGCAGAATTCGGCCCGGATACAAAGCAACGTAGCCCAGAATAAATGTTTCTTTTTCCATATTTGCTGTTGCGTCTTTGAACCAAAATGTAGAGATTAGGAACGTAATAGATTGGTTTTATTTATATTAGATTTGTTATTTCAAGTGCACACTTATTCTTGACAATAATACAATCCCTGTGTACCGATGCAGATCGAAGCCGATGCGTTCCAGCTGAGTGGCATATTGGGAACCGGTTGAATGCATTGCGCGCTCGCTGACCCTTGCATCGTATAGCAAGCATCACACACGTACGTTGCTTGTGAGTTGAGCGTCGCATTCTGTGCTACGGACGTACTACCATCAATGGACATCGAACCATTGCTAGGCGCTGATGCATCACAAAAGCCTTTGCACATATTGAAGCAAATATGGTCACCACTGTCGCATCCGAAAGGGAACAGCGCACACAGAGAACAAACACGTTTTTTACCAATAATGCAAATTGGCGGTGGCGGCAACAGAACACCCATGGCTGATCCGTTCCCAATGCAGCTCGCGAGCGTGGATCCGTTGAGCACAAAGCCATCATCGCACGCGTAGCTCACATTGCAAATGCCGAAAAAGCACGGCGTCCCGGTGGCGTTCGCATATCCGACGTAGGTAGCCGTCCCGTTTTCAGGTTGGCTGACGTTGCAGGATGCTACAAAATGCTTTCTGTCATTGCCCAGAGCCAGCCACAAATGACGTCACGGCAGAAAAGTTGTATTTTTGGACCTTCCTTTTACCATCGCCACATTGTCTAACGCATGCACATGAGCCGCATAATACGTAATACGCCAATACGCTAATTCCACCTCGCCAAGAACTGACGGCATCCCGAGTACGTACGTACAGAATACGGCATGTCACTTTATGAGCTGCAAACTAGCGTCTTCCAAAACGTATCAACGCAAATCGAACCGACCTTCGAGTTTTCAATCGCAAAAAAAATTTCGACAAAATCTAGTAAATTTTCGTTATTTGTTTGATCTTGTGCAATGACAACGAGAAAATCACTTGCAGTCATTTGCACAAGTCAGACTTGCCGATTTTGAGGTCCTCTGACGTATTACACACGTATAGCAGTGGATTTGAAATAAACTGATGCAAATAGCAATGTTAAAGCTATTCGGGGGCTGAATTGTGCAAGCAAAGTTTCGTCAAAATTCGATCACGCGTGCCAAAGTAATGCACAATAATTTTTTGTAAAATATATCAGGTAGGTCTAAAAACGAGTACACTATCGCCTTGAAAGCGCAGATTATGAAAGATTTTGGACTGCTGCTATCATTACGTCAATACATGTGCAGAAAAAACTATTTTTCGCGTGGTAGTGAACCGATCGAGCGCCGCCGCGAGAATCCCAAATGGAATTCCGCTAAAATTGAACTTCTTTGTGCCAGGTTCTCGCGCAAGGTTTGGTAAATCGATTGTTTTGTGCAAGCGCTAGCGTGTTCACAAATGGACGGACAGACGAACAAATGACACAGGCTGCGGCAATAGGTTTACTGACGTGTGTCAGTGAACCTAAAACTCTGAGAATATTGCACAAAACATCCTCATAAAGCAACTTTAAAAAATCCAGGCAATTATAATTAACCCAATTTGATTCCGATGCGTTTCAACCAACGAACGGCCGGTTTTGAAAAAATAACCGAAAAATTTTGGTTCGGTTTTACGAAAAACCGAGCTCGGCTTTTTCTGTTTTTATTTGCTTTTTTCGATTTTTTTGGTCTTTTCCAAAACTGCCTAAAAGGAACTAAAATTCGTGTTTAAAGCTTCTTTAAAAGGGTCAAAACTTGAAAGACAGCCAGAAGAACAGTCAAGTTGGTTTTTGAAGCTGTGTCAACAATCAGCGTGACCATCTCCGGCCGGTCAAAAGTAGGACAATGTTAAATTTCCCAACCCCATATCTCAACGTAGAAACATAGGAGCGCAAAAACGAGGCCAGATTCGTGCTCAGTTCTTGAGGCCTTGCGGAACTGCTCGCTTGCAAAAAGAACTTTGCAGCACCTGAAGAAGCCTCTCAAAGTAAAGGCGAAACGTCGCGTTGAAGGGTGTCTTGTGTTTGATTTAGTCTGCTCGACAGCCAAAAAATTTCTTCTTCGTAAAAAACTTTTGATGCGTATTTTTTTTCGAAAATTTCAGCTTATTTGTCCAAAACTCGATAACATGCTTTTAGATGCAGGGTGTCTACACGTTTTCCAAAGCCCAAAAACCCCATAAAAAACCCCATCACCAATCCAAAAACCCTATGAAAAACCCCATTCACCCAAAAAAAACCCATGTGTAGACACCCTGTAGATGGCCCAAGTCAACACTGACCAACACGAAGGAACCGCAAACCAAGTCAACTGTCAATAAATTAAAAAAACTTTCGTTGAGATCAGCGCTCATCGCTTTCAAAACCACGCAAACTGCATAGCAAACGCAGCCCAAAGCGGAGGCTGCAGACAGAAGCACTCCCCGACTCAGACCAATCACAAATTTGTCGGAGGAAACTAAACCGGCTGCAGCCTGCACAACTGAGTCTTCGGCCTGCACTGAACAGACCAATCAGCGCTGAGTAACACACGCACGTTCATGTTAAAAGCACCACCAAGCGCACATGCTTGATTTTTTTGTGACAATGCTCAGCGTTCTCTGTCTGGAAGTTATGAAGTCGCTTTTGTCTGATTTTTTCCCCTAAAAACAGGTTTTTGGTCTACTTTCTGGCCGGCCGAAAGTAGGACAGAAACCAAAAAGTAAGGGTTAACCGAAAAAACTGGCTGTTCACTGATAGCTATCCTTTTGCTTGAACACTTGTAGCAGGATCCAATAAGGAGATTGGCAAAGCCAAAGAGCATCGTGCTTCTTACCAAAAATGAAACAAAATTTTACGTTGTATTCGTGAACACCTACGGCTGTCTCGAAGACTGAAACCATTTGCACCTTCATGTGTTCCACGGTTAGGACATAGGACACTATGTACTGTGCTCCTCGATGTCCGTTAATTTTCGATTTTTTTGAAGGGGTCAAATGGAGAGCAAATATGGAAAGCAAACATGAAAATAGCCGGCTGATCTTGTTTAAGCTTGCTTGCAAATGAATACTTACATAATAAATAGTTTACAGTTCTAGAGCAATTACGCAAACAAGCGTGTCTATGCCATCGGGCTATCTGACTACATCCAGGTAGCGGAAACGCCAGATTAGCATTACTGAACCGCATTCCCACAGCATCAGATACAGCGTGTACGCAGAAACGCCGACTTTTATTTACTTTCAGCTTGTGATTATGCAATCGTGACGTCAACTTCATCGCGTGCTCTCAAAAGGAACATGCTTATTGACGTGTTCCAGACGCTCCTTCTCGGGTCGAAAATTGCAGTCGAGTCTAGGTCAAGCGAACTATTCTAGTCACCAACGATGTCGATCAGACTGTCGAACGACACGGCATCTGCCAACCCCCGTCTCTTCGGCATGTCGGGAGCTCGACTCCATTCACCGATGTCGAGATTGTAGAACTCAATCAATTCTAGAAAGCTTCCGTCAATCGCATCACATTCACATCCTCCAATCGCGTAAAGTTTCCCGCCGACAACCGCAGCGGATAGAGCATAGTGGCGATGCTCTATCGCTCGGATGGCAGACCATTGGTCACGCTTTGGGATATACTTCTCGACGCCGTTTAAAAATTGTGTTCTATCGTCGCCGCCTGTCGCGAAGATTGGACCGCGGGGAACGACAACGGCGTGCGAGTAGCGTTTTGTCGCCATCGACGGTCGGTGTTCAGAGCTTCGTTGTTGGATCGAAGACTTCGCCACCTGGTTGAAAGCTCGTTTCATCCCATCTTCCGACTGCGTAGATCTTGTTCTCAGAAGCGCAAACGCAGGCGGAATCACGCACCGCGTTTATCGATGTCGTTGAAAACCACGCGTCGAGCGGCGATGGTAGGTAGATTTCGACCGTCAATGGTTGCTTTAATTCGTCGTAACCCTTGACAGCGTAGACGACTCCCGCCCACGTCGCTGCACCGTGTCCGTAACAGCGCGTCACCAGCAGGGTGACCTTGCTAAGGAAACCGGCAGGCAGCTTGAATGCGTTTACCTCTTTAATGCCAGCAGCGCTAATCACTCCACCGACGACAAAGAGCCGTGCGCACTTCGCGACATTTTTAGAGCAGCATTGTGAACTCTTTTTCAAGCGCACTTTTATAGGATTTCAAGCAGAAAAGTATGTTCGAGAATGTTTCATTTTTGACAGGGTCAAACATATTCGATTTAGCTTCAACTGGTCGCTTTAAGACGACAAGAACATTGCATTTATTTATGATTTTGACTACCGCTATTTCGAGTCACTCGCTTGTACAATTGCTAATGAGTACCACTGCTCTATCGCAAGTCCAAGTTCACGACTACAGGATTGTGCAGCCCGCTTCGTGTCGCGGGGTGGAAAAATGAAAAACCGATGACGACGTCCACACGTTCGTTTTTGGATCGAAAATCTCACTCGAATCAGGAACAGCCGACCCGTTGTAACCGCTGACGACGTAGACAAGCCCATTGTATGACGCTGCACACGTGAGTGCCCGTTGCGTTGGCATGTCCGGCGCGTGGCTCCACGTGTCTGTGTCCGGGTCGTAGGTCTCAACCGTGCGCAAATAGACGTGATCGTTGTAGCCCCCAATTGCATACAGTCTATCGTCGACAACCGCCACAGAGAGATACCCGCGAGCAGCCTCCATTGCGCTGCCCGCTGACCATTTGCCGGTTTCTGGGTCGTATTTCTCAACGCTACTCAAATACGTCCCCGCTCCGCCGTAACCGCCGACTGCGTAGATTTCATCACGGAGAATGCCAAGTGCATGATTATATCGTTTCGTCTGCATCGAGGCGATCGGCTTCCATAGCTTGGTTAAAGGGTCGTACACTTCTCCGCTTGAGAGAATACCGAATCCCGTGTCTTGTCCGCCGACTGCGTAGATTTTCCCATCAAACGCGCAAACGCCTACGTAACCACGCGCTGTGCTCATCGACGTCGTCGCCGACCAGGCGTTTGCAGACGGGAAGTAGACGTGGACCGTTGAGAGATACTTTGACCCGTCGGAGCCGCCAACGATGTAGACAAGGCCGGCGACCGTCGCTGAGCCGTGCGCGTAGCGCATCGTCGTCAGCAGAGCCACCTTGCTGTCGACGCCTGAGGGAAGGGAGAATGCATCGACCTGTTTGCGCACGGCGCCGTTTGCACGACCGCCGGTGACAAAGAGTTGTGCTGCGTCGCTTGGATGCGCCATATGGTAAGCATTTTGCGAGTTTAGACTTGAAAGACGCGGCAGTGTCAGTGGTTCCGCTGGAAGTCCCCACGAATAAGCTAATATAACAGGGACGACGACGGTGTAAGCGAGCATACTTTAGCTCAACGTATAGAAAACAAAGTGCTGATTGAAGCACTGTTGACTGCGGGTTTAATTTTTGTATCTTATGGAGCTCACTCTACGGTTGCAGCTAACGTGATAACAATGAGGCGTTAGCGCTATTTACATGGCAGGTGCGTGCATGCAGCGTACGTACTGCTACATGTTTTTTGCTCTCAGCGCGTTTATTACGCCGCGCTTTTTGACACTTGAAATCTAGCGCCGCATGCTAAAAGAAATTAGAAAAAATATAGCAAAGAAATAATTATGTGCAATCAAGTTTATCAGTTTTGTGTCAATTTTCTGTATGAGTGACATGCAGCCGAAGCTTATCCTGTTGGTCCTCTCAACTCAAGATTGTGGCTCAGCTCCAGCTTCATCATCGATGCCAAGCCCGGTGATGACCTCTTAACGCCGATCGTAATGGGAGTGGAAATGCGCATCCGTCTTGAAGAAGCCGTCTACCGTACTTTCTTTATTAATCCCCCGGGGGAATTATTCAATTTTTGCCATTTTGGACCAAAGTTTTTACAATATAATAATCCCCTTAGGGGAATTATTTCAGAATTGCCATCCCATGTCCTTTGAAAATAAAATTTGTATAACGCTAAATTTTGTGCGTCTAATAGAAACTCACCCTCCGACAATGTGCTCTGACCTCTGTCCAGCCTAAACTTTGCTTCCGACCAAGAATTTTCGGTGTTACTACGTAAAAAAAGAAAAAAAAACAATTTGCCGGCTGAAAAAACTATATATTATTAACTAACCTCTGAGAAAAAAATTTAACATATTAATTCCCCCTCCTGAATAATCCCCGGGAAATTAATCAAGAAAATACGGTAGGCAGTCTTTTCTTGCCTCTTCTGTAGGGACGCTCGACGTGGTGAACGCCGATGAAGTATCATTGCGAGCTGACTACCATGCTCTTAAATGATTGGTCTAATTCTAGCGCTTCGTGTTTGCTTCGCAAAGCAGTCGCACTTGCTAGCTTCGGTCGTGAAGCGAACATCAATCTTCTTATCCGTGTGATTTATTATGACGCTCCAAGATGGCGGAACAAGCCTGGGTCTCGGATGTATGCGGTTATGGCGATTTTGCTTTTTTGACAAGAGCAACAGCGAAGAAGCAGGCAAATACGAAGATTGCGAGCGAACTTGAATGAAGAAAAAACTTAGCCTTCAAACTAGTAGGGGTAACTTTTCAAAGCAAGATTGACAAGTAAATCGGCAAAGCCGAAAAGGCATACTGCCATTTTACAAAAAAACACCAGCACATAAATTTTTGAAGCAACAGAGAAAAGAAGGCCACGATTTGTCGCCGTACTGCGTTTTTCCCCTCTATCTCGCAAAAAAATTAAAAAAAAATTTCGCCCCACACCATTGGCAAGTTGGCACCTACCATTGGCAAGTTGGAACATACCATTGGCAAGTTG
>JAQGBB010002566.1:0-10663 GCA_034691745.1 Prismatolaimus dolichurus | reverse complement strand
GTGTTGCAGCATGACGTGAATTATGGCATAACCTTACTCAGCATCCAAACTCCGCCACGGCATCTATTTGCCGCACTTGGCATCTAAAAGTCCGGCATTTATACGCCGGAACGCCTTTCTGAACGTGTCCAAACAAATAGGCCATGCATAAAGCACGTGCTTGAGAGGGGGTGGGTGAGGGTGGGCAAATAGAGCACGAACGAGCACGAAGGGCGGTGGGAGTCTTGAGAAAAGCACGTGCTCAATTTTTCAAATTTTTCCGAAAAAAAAAATTTTTTTCAATTAAGATTTTTCAAATTAGGATTTTTAGCACTTGTTTCAAGCAGCAAATTAAATATAATTTCAGATTGCAGCAAAAGAAATTTTGAAAAAGCCGGACGGATGAACAACTGTGGTTTTTCAAGCGCAACAGCAAATTCTTTTGCAAAAAGTGCGGACAAGCGCAGAGAAAATGTGTCGTCGCCGTGACATCAGACCCAGTTCCGCTTGTGGCAAGGGGGTGGGGTTGACAAAAGCGCGTGCTCCAGGGGGCTGTCCGTGAAAAAAGCACGATCGAGAACGAAGGGGTTGTTGGGTCAAAATGCCATTTTTTGAGCACGTGCCTTTTGCACGGCCCCAAAGGCAAAATATGTGACACGCGTGTTTAAAGACTGAAAAGTGCGTTTAATTGAAACTCGCACTACCCATAAAAAAATTTTGGACGTCCTTTTTGGCCCGACCCCCCGCCCCCTGTCCAGAAATGTTCACTTTTTTCGCACTTTGGCCGGCCCCCTCCCTCTCGGCTCGGACGTCTTTTATGGAAGGCCCCCAGCGCGGAAGCAAAAGGATAGTTTATATTCATTCTGAGATTATCCCCCTATCCACCAGTATCCCCCTTAATTTCCCAGCTACAAAAGTTAGCGGACGTTCAGAGGCGTGTCACTGAAGGGTTCGGGGGGGGGGTGCGAAGCCCCCGCATCTTTATAGGAGTTTGGGGGCGAAGTTCTCGAACCTTCACAAGAAATTTTTCCGAGCAGCTTGGTTAGTGTGTTCCTCGATTTATTTTTTAGTCAGAGGCAGGATGCTTTTTCGGCTTTGCCGATTCCACTTGTAAGGCTGGACGTATTCTCCAAGTTCAAGCGTATCGTAGACAATCATCAGTCACGAGTGAGTCTCGGTTGCCGTACCGCTTGAAGACCGATAAGCTAGTGGAAGTCAGCTATTTGCAGAGAAAACCCATGGCTCCAACCCGCTTTTTAGCGTTTCCATGGTTGTAAAGGACGTATGTCCCATAAGTAGTTGGCCCGGTTGACAAGCTTTTGCAAAAGGGATTCGCCAATCATTTTGTAACTCGTTAACTTAGAACAGAAAGAAAACATTTTTGAGAAGCCCTCATTCTGTGATATTTTGATTTTGGGGTAAAGCTCACGCTTTGGAAAGCTATTGGCAAATACAATTTACGAAAACTTGTCAACTGGGTCAGTCATGGGACAAAATTTGTGAGAAAATTGTTGCTCTTGATAGTAGATTTGAGGAAGAACGTAGAGTGGCAAATACTGATTAATGGTTTAGTACTGTCTACCCGGCATGTATCATATCCATGGGGAAGAAATTCATGGAGGATTATAAGTTCGGTAATTGCACTTGCACTGGTTGCACGGGTTGCACTGGAAATTTCGTAATTTTCGAAGTTTTTAAGCAAGGAATTTGATTTTGGAAGGTGATTTCAAATGGTTACTGTACAGATAATGGCTATTATTCGGTTTTTCGTTTGGTGACAAGCGCAATTTTGGTCCCTAATTGTTTCCACTGCTGTTTGACAGTTTTTGTTCATTTGGTTGCCACTGCCAATTGCAATAATTGTTTTAGAAACTTCTAAAGCTCAAAAATGAACAGCTCAAGGCGCCTGGTTGTTGTTTTCTTGTCACTCGTTGTCATCACATTCTCTGTCACGACGTCGAGCGTCAGCAGCAACTCTGCGGCATCCAAATGCATTCCGGGTTTTTGCGTGTGTACCCCAGTGCGAATCGTTTGCGACGGCATGACCGCAAAGGATTTCGTGGCTCTCCTCGAGTCTGGCGCGCACGCCGACGAGCTTCACGTCGTAAACGCCAACTTCGCCGGCATCTTCAATTTAAGTGCAAACGTGTTCAAGGCGTTTACCGAAATGGGTCTGAAAAAACTTTCATTCACTCGCTGTGATCTCAACACCATTCTGCTGGAGTACGAAGGTAGTCAAACAGTTTGCACATCGATGACGCACCTCGTATTTGCGGAAAACCAACTCGCAGCGTTGCCGCCGAGTCTCGGGGAAGCCTTCCCAAATCTTTCCACTCTCAACCTGAGTCGAAATGTGCTCGTCGATCCGATCGAGGTCGATCGATTCCCTCATCTACGCGTACTCGACCTGAGCCACAATCGCCTACGGCACTTCCCAGCACAGCTGCCCGCTCAACTCGTCGAGCTCAACCTTTCATCCAATCAGTTGGACGGCGAAGCCAATCCGCCCGTCACCGACGCCGCGAAACGCACACGCGCCGATAGCCTCATCTCTCTCGATGTCAGCTATAACGCGCTCACATCAATCAGCTTTCTCCCATCGATGTTTCGCCTACGTGAGCTCAAGGTGGCAGCGAACCTGTTCACACACTTCGAAGTTCTAACCATCGTTCGCCAGCTCGAACGTTTAGACCTCTCCTCCAATCAGATCACATCCTTCGTCGGCATCGACGCTCTGATTGGTCAGTTACAAAGCCTGCGTGAGCTCCGATTGGACGGCAATCCCCTCGAGGGTGGAATGCCCACACTACCCGTCCACTATCGGCTAGAGCGACTCGACCTTGCCAACACGCATATCGAGTACTTCCAACTCTCCCGCCTCATCGGTCTCTATCGTATGTATACATTAAATCTCGACAACTCTCGACGTTTGCGCCGTCTGCTCGGCAGTGTCCGCGATCACGTCCCACACCTGCGCACACTCAGCGTCCACAATAGCTCCCTCGAGGCCCTTCCCCCACGTTTCTTCGTCGGCGGTTGCGCCTCACTCCGATCGATCGATCTGTCTGCGAATCCGTGGGCATGCGATGACTGTCGTGGGGCACTCTGGGCGCGTAACTACTGTCGGTCTATTCCGACACCGCCGACGATCCTCCATGCGGAGACGACGCGGTGCGATTCGTCGAACGAGACACTATTCGACGTTGACTTTGCTGATTTCCCGATCGAGAATTGCTCGCTTGGCATCGCTACTGCACCGGTGGGGACTGAAATTCTTAACGCAACTGTGTCAATCGTACGGGGTCACTACGGCGAGTCAATCGTGCTTGACTGTCGGGCATACGGTGACCCCGAACCGACAATCGTGTGGGAACGAGTCGTCTCTATCGAGGAGTCAACATATGCATACATCGGCAAGTGGGATGCATTGAATGAGAAAATCGATAAATCGATACTGATAGACGACGCGGAGAACTTCGAGGTGCAACCAGGCGGGAATCTGAAGATCCGCGAAGCGTACCGCTCATCGATCAGCCGTTACCGCTGCTCTGCGATCGGCGACACTCGGAACATGTCGGCACTGTTCACAGTTCGTCTCGACTACGCAGAGTGGTGGGAGGTGAAGATCTACTCAATCGTGTGCGGGATAGCAACAGCGATAGGTTTCTTCACTCTCAACGTGATCTACGCGTGTGTCCGCCGGTTGGTTATCTGGCGTATATCGCGGTTGCAGAGGACGTCGAGAGTGCGCATGCTTGTTGATGCACTGGAGCGATATAGGAGACGCCAGACGGATGCGCTTCATGCGACATATGCGTCGAGGGTGGAGGCGATACGCGAGAATTATCGAGTGCAGGCGGAGGCTTTGCGGGCCAATTATGAGGCGCAGACGGCGAGGTTGACGGCACAGATTGGGGCTGTCTCGGCGCATATTGATGGCGTCCGGGAGTCGTACCAGTGGCAGGTATGTTCTTTGAAGGCAGCTAATCGTGCATGGTTAAGCCTCTTATGTGTGCATGCAATGTGAGGGACTAATTCGAACGGTACGTTTTTTGGTACGCTCACGCCAAGTGGCTTGATTAAATTCTTTTTTATGTTATAACCCTTATTTGGCTTAGCCCTTTTGTTTATGGTATTGGACAATGTATTGTACGTAAGCTGTCGCTACGAACGACATGAACTTTTGAACCTACGGAAAGCTGGGCGAAGGCAGTCATGCTTACCCTAGTTGCGAAAAGTTAGTAATATTTAAAATCACTGAGTTAAACTTATGCAGATTTGTGGAAATTTTTGGTGAAACTGCGTACATTGACCAGGTTTTCTGCGTTGGCAACACAGATTGCAAATCTTTTGCCAACTGTGTAGTGCTTGGTGTAGGATCCTTGCCTACATACGTAGTCAGCGCGCTAGCTGCTCGCACTTGATTACGTTTTTCATCAGCTCATGTTCCTGCGTCACCCCGCATCGCTAGATAACATACGGCTATTCGCTCTCGTGATTATTCACTTCACTGCTTTCGCAACTTCTCCGACTTTCCGGCTAATTGCGATTAGCTAATAAAAGCTGCGTTTCCACGTCGATCTGCTAGCTGCACTGCATACACGTTCGTGGGGCCATCCCACTACATTTGGCAGTTTCAATTATGACGAAACTGAAAAATGCTGATTTCGGTTAAACGGCACTGTGCACCACTGGTTTTTAGCCACGGCAGCTTTGTCTTTTGTGTCTCCCTCCATCTTTCGCTCTTCGCAAGACTCCGGTCGTCAACACTTTCTTCATTAGCAAAATGCAAACCCAAAGTACCAAATCAAGTTCACGATAAGCAATCTGATGCGACACCATGTGCAAATTACTGGTATCGTGTGTCGCTTTTTGTCAAAAAATTTTGAAAATAATTTTTGAAAATTTCCCGAAATTAAACAAATTTGCCAGCAATTTTCCTCATAAAAACACTTATAATGCCTCCTCTCAATTAATCCACCTCCGGAAGCACTACCAAAAAATAATTCCCCGGGGAATGATTCCGTAGTTACGGTGCTTTACGTGGCAACTTGGGCTTTTTGTTGCTTCTTTGCATGCCGGGTGCACGTCATGTCGAACAGATTTCACGCTTTTGTGACTTTTTCAGTTAGCTGCTAGTGTTGAGTGTTGGCTATCTGAGATTGGTTTTTTAGATTAATTTAATCACCAGATAGCTGTATCAGCATGGTTTAGTGCAGAGTATAGCCAGCTGCGTTGTGCTTATGCATGCACACTCATGTGCGTGATTGATCGTGTTAGTTCGAACTAAAAATACATCTCATCGCTGCAGGTCACGCGCATGCGCGACTACGGTGCCCGCCAAATGATGCGCCTCCACTCGTCCTACCAGAGCCAGATAGTGCGCGTGCGCACCTTCTCCAACCAGCAGCGCGACCGACTCATGAAGCAGTACGCGGTAAACACGCGCTATCTCGAGAAGATCATCGGCTCGATCACGATCGCCGAGACGTGTCGCGTCCATGCGTCATCCGAGGGCGGCATCAACGGCGACCTTGGCGGCGCCTCAGGCGGCGTCAACGGCTACCTGCGTGCGCAGTCGTCGGCGCTGTTCGCCGACGCTGAAACGGGCGACGATCTACTTCCGGTGCCACCCGAACTGGACGTCCCGCCAGCGCTCGACGAGAACGACGACGGGGGTGATGAGCAGTTTCTCGATCTGGGTGTTCTAGGCGCCAGCGCTGGCAGCTCGGCGTCGCGAGCCATGTTCCGACTTGGCGGCTTAGCAGGACCGTCGTCGAGAAATGGTGGGATTCATCACAAGGAAGTGGTGCCGCTTGTTGCGCTCGCTTCACCGAAGGTGACCATCGCTGATGACGAGCTTTCGGTGGCCACATTCCATTCACTGCCGTCGTCCGATGGAGGAGCTGACGGTGCAGGTGCAGCTGCTGGCGGTGTTCGGCAGGCTGGTCGAGCGGTCATTGATGAGGACTTTGAGATTGTTGGCGATCCTCTCGATGTGGCGCTTGAGCGGCGCCGCTCGAATCGGGAAGCGCTATCGCTTCTTGGCGTCCCGTCGACGGCCAGAGGCGACGGCAGTGAGAGTGGAGGCAGTGGGCGTTCGACCCCGACGCCGACGAGTGGTTTTGTTGCTCCTCGCTAGTTGAAAAGAATTTTAGGCGTAATCAGGTGATAGTAGTACACTTGTATTGTTGTGTGGGCGGAGTTTTGTCGTGTAGAAGTAAGTCGTCCTTTTTGTGTGCTTTATTTCAAAAATGTTGCCAACCGTTCTAACGTTTATGAGCTTCTACTGTCGCGAATCGATAGTCTCCTAATTATGAAGCTAGTTTATGACACAAATAAGTAAGCGGCGTTTACGGTCACGGTGGTGATGCGGTCAAGTTTTGCAAAAAAATGCGGTTGGATGGTGGTCACAAGACCTTTTTCACAACGTTATATTATCGACTTTGAGTTGTGTTGGGGCCTGAGGACTTGCCGAAAACGAAGTCACGTGATCGCCTTGTACGCCGCTTGGTCACGTGATCTTCGGTGTGTTTCTACACATTCTGCATAAATGAGTTTCCTTTCTCGACGGGGTGTCCTTCCGCTCACGAGAAATCGTGGGGTTTCGGTCGCCAACGTCTCTGTCATGAGCTGGTACGTGCTGTGTGTAGATTATAGATAGTAGAGCCCTGCATTCTTCTGTGAAGATTTAATGTGATTTTTATTGCACAAGAAAAAA
Organism: Prismatolaimus dolichurus; assembly: GCA_034691745.1. Taxonomy (NCBI): domain Eukaryota; kingdom Metazoa; phylum Nematoda; class Enoplea; order Triplonchida; family Prismatolaimidae; genus Prismatolaimus; species Prismatolaimus dolichurus. The sequence continues at coordinate 3,963 of JAQGBB010002566.1, read as the reverse complement.
ACAATCACTGTTTCGCTGTGCGACGTGGAGTGCAATTTTTGAGCAGTTTTCGGCGCTTGCTCCTATAAGCTACAGTGTATCTTACGTCTTCGTTCTGTGTCGTGCCGTGAGGTCATACGCGGCTATTTATTTTTGCCGATGCTGTCTATTCTGAAGTCAATCTGCGTATGTTAAATTTCGAGATCTTTGTTTCTTGCAGCGCATTCCTAACAGGAGATGAACAAAGGCTGCGTGCACATGCATGCGTTGAAATTCAGTGTAGCTAGTTTAGCTCTAGCAGATCGTGTTTACCAACCGGTGTCCAGCTTTTAATATGACAACATAATGACGTGTGCTGTCTAGCAAAATGCGTAAAAATGTATACAAATACGTGAGTATAAATTTATACAAGTAAAAGAAGACTACGAGTGAAATTACAGAATTTCCATTAGTAGTCATGATACTACCAAAAGAGTGTTTCTAGTAGAGTTTTGAAACCTTTTGGATAGCCTAGCTCTGGGAGTAGTAGGCGCTCGGTGCTCGTTTACAAAAGGAAACCTAGTCTTGTGCCAATACAATCATTTGCAAACAATTAGCTTTTTAGCTTGCTTCTTTCGAAAGTTATCGTGCAGACAGATGTCAAGCCAGCCTCGTCGCATAAGGGCAACTGACTTGCGTCAGTGGCCCTAAAAACGGTAGAATCATTCTTCAGCTATAAGCAACAAATACATTGCAGCGAATCTATTGGATTTCCTAGCTCTGAGAGAACTACGCCCGCCAACGAACTCCGCCCTCCCTTTGGGTCAAGGACGTATCTGAAAAAACATCAGGAGGCTAGCTTAAGCAGGTTATCAAATGGACAGATGGACCAGATTGCCTGAGGGCAACGAAGTGCGTCAATGGCCTTAAAAACTTAGACTTCATATTTTTCACGCTCTAATGGGTCGTCAGTTGTCAATTTATCATTTTTTCTTCTTTTTCACCCTATTACTTGGAGGGGTAAGCCTAATTTCCGGGGGCGTTTGCATCTCCGTTCTCTTTTTCGAGCTGTTTAAGAATGTGGGCGGCGGCGAAGAATTCCTGAAAGGTTGCATGAACAAAGCTGAGCTTCAAGTTGGCTTCTTTGCCCTCCTCCGTACCACCGCAATAGAAAGGCGCGTCAATGACGAGAAAGCCCAAGTCAATCGCCTCCTTTGTATTTTGCGGTCCGCCAAGTGCACGATCGACTTCAGTGCGGTCAAAGACAAGACCCTCTTGTCGCTTGTCGCTTGTGAAGCATTTCTCAAAAGCGAAGTCAGAAATCGCTGAAATGAGGTCGCCTTTAAGAATTGTTTCGGCAGAGATGATTTCGCCGTTACGGTTATTCTTTTCTGCCCGACGCTTTGAGAGAAGTTCTAAAATCTGGAGATATGCTTTCGTTTGTGAGCTCGGTAGGCGCAACGTTGCTATTCGCTCGTCCGCCTTGTCTCGAGGCGTCAGAACAACCCAACAAAGGAGATGAAGAAGAAGTGGCGAAGAAAGAAGAAAGTCGTTTTCTTTCTTCAGACAAAATGTGACCAGCTCATTGACAACTCCTTCTGGATAGCCGGCAGCTCTTTTTTCGACGAACTCGCGCGCTTCCTTCGATGAGAGTTTACTGATTTGATAGCGAGACTCCCACGGCGACGTCGTGGGTATCGCGTATGGGCGTGTCGTTACTATGAGTGGATAGCGTGGCGTGAGTGGAACATTCTCGGCAAGGATTTTCTCCAACTCCGCACATGTTCCACTTTTCTCGTCATAACCGTCGAGAACAACCAAAACGTTTTGCGGGTGCTCGTAAATCCACTGCTTGACACTCAGAATGTTTTCGGCCGTCCACTTCTGCGATATGGCGAAAGGTTCAAGAAGAAAATCGACGACTGTATCGTGGTCGCCTTTGAGACGTCTCAGTGGAAACGCGAAAAGCAGCACGATGTGGTTGAAGGCTTCACTGGGCTCTTTTTTCGGCTGGTGTGCCATCGCCCAGTCGTATGCAAGTTTATGCACGAATGTCGTCTTTCCCTGTCCAGGTTGCCCAATAATGATGAATGGTCCTCGCTGCGGGTCGTTTCTACGAAATGACCATAAAGTTTTATAAACAACATTCTGAGAGATTCGAGGGTCGCTTTATGGTAAGGTGTATTTTATCAAAAATTAGATATTTATAAAGTTATAAACCATACTTCACTTTAAAAATTTTACACGTTAAAGATAAGAAGACGATGTAGCTACAGCGCTAAAAATCAGTCGTAAGGTTTATCCTTTTCAATTTCGCATATACAAAACAGCATTTTGGGACACCCCTCCCTCAGATCGTGACCCCATTTTTGCATGGTGTCATAATCTGCTAGACATGACGCTAGTGCATGGTTCCAGGCACTGTCATCGGTAGTTTTTGTCATAAGTGGTTTCAGGCCCACTGGCGGGAATTTATTGAACCTGTTTTGCTCATAACTTTTGAACGCGTTGACGGATTTCGCTTAAATTTATTGTATGTCTTCTTGACATAGAGTAGTATTGATTGCACTGTCAAAGATGGTTTTGTCGTAAGTGGATGGTTTCAGGTTCACTGGCAAACGCGGCGTCAGTGGGCCTTGAGGATCGGTACATCCGACTTGTTCACCGTATTCAGCGAATGTGTTGTGCCCTTTACCGCTTGTATATCGCAGACAAGAGTTGCGCGTTTCCCGATATTTTGTCGACATTTTCCGTTCGAGTCGATTGGTTCGCAGTGCCACTGCCGTGGACGGGCTTGTACTGCTGTGGAATCATTTCGAGCGAGACGTAGGTGGAATCGTCGAAGACCTCGCGGCAAGGCGCTTGGAAAATGTGCGCCGGTGAGTTGGCGTTTTGCGTGTACCCTGCAGCAAGCTGACGTTGCAAGGAAAGAACGCATTCGTCGGCCACTCCAACGCCAGCCACATTGTCGCCATCTACAATTAATGTTGTACGCTTACATTATAAATTTCGTTTTGCAACTTTTTATACAGGTTAAAAACAAGTCGGATGTACCATTCCTCGAGGGCCATTGACACACAGACGGACAGTCCCCCTCGCATAAGGGCACTGACGTGCGTCAGTGACCCAATAAAGATGTCAATGGCACTACACAATAGTAAAAGCTGAAAACTTTGATCCAGAGAGCTTGTCTTAGTAAACATGTATTACTAGGGTTGCTGCCGGTGCTCGTTCCGCAAATGCCGTCGAGCAGCTCGCGCGGCTCTTTGCTATCCGTCAACGTCTTCCGAACTTGATGAAGGAAGACGCCGCGTAGTCCGCCACCGTCGATGCTGAGAACACGAACGGCTAGCGTCTGGCTTGCAGCTGCTGCGGGCATCATCACCACCTGGCCAGCGCACTTGCGTGGAAGTGGACAAACAAACTTTGTAATATAGCGAAAACTACATCTGTACATCTTTCAGCCTTCGAACAAAGTAATGCGCAATGCGTATTTCGAATTTGGCGCCAACTGGAAGTTAATATGTGCGTTCCAAGCACGAACTGACCGTGGTTCGTTTGTGCTCGTTCACGTTGTACGCAGGCTTTAAAAGAATGGACGGGACCATCAACAACAGACGTCCGTCCCAGGGGCAGGGGCGTGCTAAAGGTCATTTTGTGGACATGACGTTAATTTTGCAACGTGGAGGTCACATCTGGCACAGATAAGGCAACTTTTGCCGCCAAGCTTTTTGCCGACAGAGGGTTCAAAATGCAATTTTGTTTGCGGACATCTTTTATGGAAGATTCCTGTACGTGACTGTTGCATAATTCAAAGTTCAAACTGTAGCCGTCAGTATATAAACATTCGATGCGCCATGAAGGCGCCCTCTTGACTTGAAAAGTTAAAGCCTTGCGCAGTGTTCGGTGTATTGCGCCGGTATGCTTATCAGCAATCTTGCTTACGAAAGCTTGTTGCATCCTGCCTGGAGAACGTAGTGTGTAAGCAAAAGGAGGCTTACTCTT
>JAQGBB010002565.1:0-10664 GCA_034691745.1 Prismatolaimus dolichurus | reverse complement strand
AAACCGTGACGCCATAAATGTACGGCCCCATACTTGGCCATCTCTCTGTGTTTGAGCTTACGTACAAGAAAGCTTTTTCTACGGCAGTGCTTGGCATTGGAAGCACAATATCATCCGGCTGAGGCGCTTGAAAGCTAGTATGCCCATTATCGCGAACACACTGCTCGATAGTGCCGAGGTAGCCGCTGAGTAACTCCTGCCCGATGCAAACCTTGAACGACGTCGGAAGCTCGGTAAAAAGCGAAAAAAATTTCTTCACTGTTTGTTGTGTATGCGAATCGTTTGACGCAGACAGCCACAATGGTGCTTGAAAGTCTGGAACGGTGCACTTTGCGCTGCAAAAATGGCGTTTCATTTTTTTGCAAAATAAATAAAATTGAAAATTTTTAATACTTGGCAAAACATTTTGTAAGACGATCGTTTAGACGATCGAGCCTAGCGGTATAATCGGATATAGTCAAGTCGACAGGAAGTCCACCGTCAAAACACTTGACGATAGCGCTGCTTTCGTTTCCACATTTTCCTTGCACATAAAGCAACTAGAAAAATACTCCATCGGTTTCTACTCGTATTTAACATTACCGTCGATAATTGACTTACCTTAGAGACGATGAGAAAGTATGTTAAAACAATCATTTTACACAAAATTCCGAGCGCACTTCGTGACTAAAAGGTTTGGTTGGTTTCATTTTAAATCTCTAACGAAGAGGGACTAGTTTAGAAAAACTGCCAAGAACGCTTGCAAAAAGTTTCTCTTTCTGCACTGCACGACTCGTCTCCGTTGCGCAACGAAAAAAAATGCGCTGTGGTGGACAATCAATTGAGAAAAGTTGCCTTGACAATATAAAAAGAGCGGTTGTTTCCGAAGTTTCTCGTTCATTGACACATTTTCACGATTTTCAACACCAAAGCAATTTTTAGTTTCACTTACACGTAGTAAGCGGAGACTATTGGGATGACCTTGGTGTGTCCGAAAGAAAGTGTGTGACAAAATTATCGTGAGCTGGAGGCAATCGATCGAGACGTGGTTTTTGCGTTAGATACCGTAGGCCAAAAGTACAGACTGATTCGAAGTTGATTACTGGGGTGCAATATTGGGGGCAGGGGACCGTATCGAAGTTTCTTCCTCATCAATGATAAAGCCGACTCTCACGCGTAGATATCGAGCTAGAAGCAACCGATTAAGGCGGGTTTTTTGCGCTAAATACCATGGGTCAAGTGTAACTATTAGTTCGAGGATGGCTATTAGGGTTCGATATTGAGGTCAGGGAGCCGATTTCAATCCAGTTTTCATATCAAATTCTGCGTTGCTCTTCTGATAGCGTCTCTATCTCATTCTGTCCTGCAGCGTGTTTTTCCATGTGGAAATCAGCTGAGTGAGATAAATGTGTTCTCCACATACGTCGTCGCGTAGCAATGAGCGGCTTTGGTGGACTGAAATTATCGCGAGAGATTAATTACGTTACGTGCACGATGCGAGTTTGACGTACTTTTAGCGTCGTCCAGGTTACTGATTTAAATATCGACTGCCAGAACTTGGACTAGGATTTTACACGTATCCGCTGTCAATTGGTGTCAAACTGAAGAGATGCGAATTGTAAATGCAAGCTTTTGCATACAAAAACGTCTTTCCGTTGCTTAACATGTTGTGTACTCGCTGCTGTTTAATCTTCACCAATATGTGTGACGTTCAAGCTTAAGTATAGGTAGAACTTAGGCATTGCGCAGGAAAACTATGCGAACCTTGCCAAGCTAAACTTTTACCCAGAAAAGATTGAAACACCCCGTAAATACCACCGACACGCGGTGGATTGTACAATTTTTTACTTAGCACGGAAACGGCTAGAATATCTCACACCTATTTCGTATTCAAGTGTTTCTGTGCTAATTCAAACGCCTTTCGGGCAATTCCAGACCGAATGTGCATTCCGCATTTTTTATGTGGTGTTTCAAAATTTTTGAGATAACAGTGCTACGGGACGGGACGTCTATTATTTATGTGAACGGTTTTATTTAAATCGGGCCAAAAATCGAGTTTGTTACGTCATCGCAACTGTATTCCTGAACGAGTGACATGTCCTGTGCGGTAACATAACGTACGTTTTCATTCTAAGTCTTCGATTTCCAGCTCTTCAGCGGCAAAAGCGTTAACAGCCACGTCCGCTGTGACGGGACGAAGAGTGAAGCAGCTAGCACGCCTGATCGCAGTGGCACTTCCTTGTGGACTAGCTGAAGACAATGGACTATGAGATAGGTATGCGTAGCACAGTTGCCAAGTCAACGCTCGAGGCGTCCATCGCCGGCCAACAACCGTGGGTTTTGCGAAGTCATCGTTCTTGGACTTTTGTGGAGGCTCCTCAGCGAAACTCTCCAAAACATCCTCATTTCTGGTGTTCGATGTAACAGGAATTATGTCAGCTCTTGAGCAACATCAAAGGGGAGCTGTGACTTTTTCGTCCACGCGGGCTATATCATCGTCATATTCCATCATGGTTTTGGTCATGCGCAGCCGTCGCTTCGGTGGCTACGATTGCACTACTTGCCGCTGTAGCCTCTAAAATGAGAAAATCAGTCCATATGCAGAGAGGTTCCGGCAAAACGGTTCCCAAGGACGAATCATAGAACGTCGATTGTGCAGTCTCCGGGGTTGGCGAAATTCTCAGTGTTTCGCACGTCTGCAGTGAACTAGCTCTTGTCGGCGGTATTGTCTCCGGAATAGGTGCCATTTCCAGTGCCTCGTTGTCACAGCCAACGTTTGATGAGCTGCTATGGGGAGTGCTATTAAGAAAACAACTACGTAATGCTGGAAAGCCTGGAGACGAAAAAAAGCGCATCGACAAACAAAACCTAGATTCAATGGGACCGTATCCGATCTACCGATACCGCGTAAAACTTACACGTGATCATCCAGCAGTGGTTGCTGGTCTTCGTTTGACCTGCACATGAGCACCAGACGGGTTGCCAAATGCAAAAGTGCCAAAACGCTTGCTCCAAACCACAGTCCTAAAATCATGCATCTTGATTCTTCGTGCAACGCTAGCACGAAGCATAGTAACTTTTCATTTTGCTTTAGCGTTGGGGATGCACGTACAGTACTGCTGTATTATTTTTGCATGTTACAATGTAGGAAAACATATTGAGAAGTCAGAGTGTCGACTCCCCGCTTCCCTTGCTTTTCCCGCTACCCCCGCAAGCCTACACTTTGAAAAAAAGATAGAAGCATAGCGCAGACGATTCCAGCACTGCTTGCGATTTCGAAAAAAGAAGAACTCGAAACGAGGTTGCCACCAAATGTAAAAAATAATCGGACGTACCAAACTCGAGGGCCGCTGACGTAAAAACCGGTTTTTGACATCGAAATTGATGTCTCTGAGCTCAGTACTATACAAAAATGCAAAAAGTGTGTGCAGCGAAAGGAGTTCGAACCCGCAACCTTTGGGTTGGCGTTATCACCCATCAATCTTCGATGACGATTTGCAAAGCATGTAAATAATGCGTGAATAATGCAAATACAGTTTTTAGGGAAAGCTCCTATACCGCAATTAAAAAATTCGTACATCCAAATGATGGAACACTTTGATGTTCCAGAATGCTCTAGAGTGTTTTATGGTGTTCTAGACAAAACAAAATTTTCTATGCATTTTTTGTTTCGATGCCGAATGCTGTTCGGCTTTGCCGGTCTACTTGTCTAATTTGTGTCCTTTTTAACTGCATTTCTGAGTGGAGGGTGAAAACAGTGTCGCTCATTATTTACGTAAACGAAACATTTGAGATTTTTATCCTTCCACCATGTACACAAGCATTTTAATTAGTAAGGGATAAGTTATGTTTTACACATGATGCATGGTCGGCCCGATTTTCTATCCTGTAGCCTTTTAGTAAATAATTAATGAGCTGTACTTCTGTTCTGCGCCGCGCGCTTCAGGCAAGATGTAAAAATACACATTTGCCTCTATTTTCAGAGACAGCTCATGTGACTAGTGGTCGTTAGAAACCACGGTTGCAAAAACAGTCACTGGTTTTATTTAAAATGTCGGCTAGAATAGTAGGCAGTTTAAAAAACTTTGAATTTTTATACTCCTAATTGTGCAAACCAAGCACTATAACATAGCAATGCCTGCGTAAGCACGTGGCACATGCAGCCGTGCTGACAGAGTTGCCCAACCGTTTCTCGCCGGATCGTACACTTCGGTGGAATCGTGATAATGAAACGGCGAATCTCGTGAGCAGTTGTGACCGCTGACGACGTAGATTCGTCCGCCGTGCGTTATCGCGCTTGCACCAGCTCGCTTCTCGGACATATTCGAAACAAATGACCACGCATCCCTCAGCGAGTCGTAGACTTCAACGGAGTTTAGGCATTCCATGTCTAATTTGAATTTAAATTGAATGCACTAAATCCAACGAACTGCCGGTTTTTTTTCAGTTAGCCAAAATCCAAAATTTTCAGCTTTTTGGGCGAACTGAACTCAATTTTTGGTTTTTAAAAACCGTTAGAAAACTGTTTCGGTTTTTTTTTCAGTTTTTCCTGCTTTGGAAAAATGTCAAAACAGAATTTTTCACAATTTTTTACGATTTTTTTTCCGATTTCAGAACTTTTCGTGTCAAAAAGCGTCTTCGATAGCGACCACTTCCAGTTTTACACTGCTTGCGTTGATACATCACTTTTTCTCATAATATTTTGAATGCTTGAATTTCTTGAGCTGCCGGCTTTTGATTAAAAAAATTGGTTTTCGCGTACACCAGAGCAGCAGAAATAAAATAAAAAACGAGCTTGCTTTTTTTCGAAAACGAAAGCGAACCGAAATTTTCAAGTTTTTTAATAAAAAAAGGCCATTTTTTTCATTGAAATTAGGCATTTTGTGTTTGCTATAACTTGTTGTGTTATACTTGTTTTAAAACCGCCAATTGCGTAGAGCTTTTCGCCTGCAACTGCAGCACAAAGCGAGTCTCGAGGTGTGTTCATCGACGAAACTTTCGTCCACGAGTTGTTCAAAGGAAGATACTTTTCTGAGGTTCTGAGAATGAGATTGTCATTGCCTCGCCCTTCAAGGACGTACACCTCGCCGTTAACGGTTGCCGCTGTCGCACTTTGTCGGCCGGTGGGCATGTCGGCAAGCGGATCCCACACACCTGTCAAATTAGAATTAAATTTTATCTTTGCGTATGTCGCGCCGCAGTGACTGACTGACAGCGTCACTGACTGAAACGTCTCAGTGTGCGGTTAAGAAATTAAAAAACTCAATTTACTCATGAAAATTGAAATTTTTCAAGCTTGCTCGCTCGCTCCCTCCGGAAACGGAAATTTTTAAAAAATTTTTTCGATTAGACAAGAAAATATACTCATTTTTAATCTTAATTTTTAAAATCTATGCATTTTTGCTACTATTTTTATATATCATCAACCTCATCTCTCTGGACCCATTCCAGCCAATTTATGTGCTAACTTTGCTTGGCACAAATAGCAATTCGTCAAAAATTGTCGAAAAAAACGCACAAAAATGCGAGTATTTTATTCGGTAATTTTAAAAAATTTTCTGTTTTTAGTCGCTGCCGGAAAGAACTTCATGGCCCAGCACAAAAAAAAATTTTCCTATTCGTTTCCACCAAAAACGGCAGAAAAAAGAAGTTTTTTGTTCTGCTTTTTGTGAAGGAAAACACTATAGCGCACCTATGTTCGGACGAAACATTTCCGCGCTCTGCGAAGAAACATGCTCGTTTGTGGCGCACCAACCACCAAAAAAGTAGAATCGATCCTCTACGTCAACGATGGCAAACTGATGCCGCGCCGATTTCCAACTGGTTGTCACGTTTTGCCAGCCTCGCGAAGCACTTCGACCGTCGTAAGCTTCTGCCACGTTCTCGCATAACCTCGTCGTTCCAATGCCGCCGAAAACGTATACTTTTTCCTCAAGCGTTATCGCCTTATGGTGCCAACGCGGACCGCTCAAGTTGGCAACGCGGGACCAACGCGTTGTGTCGAAGTCGTACAATTCGACGCTTGCGTACCACGCGCCGAAATCATCCAATAGATGAGCGTTACTGCCGATTATCAACATTCGATTTCCATCGGAGCGAGCACTCACCGAGAGTGATTCTACTCGCGCCAAGGCGCACACGGACGATATGAGTACAAGCACATATCTACGTTTCGCTTCCATTGAGGTGCCTAGTTACCAATGAAGTGCAAATATTATCACGGGGCCCAGAAGTGACTGCTCACCGGCTTGCTTCCTCACGACTGGGTAAACTTGCACTTAGTGTTTTCAAGAAAATAATTTTTGCTAATTCGTTTTTTTCCTTCCCCCGTAGCCGCCCATTTCCTCTGATTCTTTTTCTCTCCGTCCTCCCCGTTCAATTCCTTTTTTCCGACCCTCAAAGTCATTTACTTTTCTTTCAAATTTCCTTTTATTAGCAATATTGTATAATACCTAGGTTCGTAAAAACTAAATAAAAGCACACAGGCGTGCTCATGAGCAACATTTTAAGAAGCTAAACTTCGGTGATCTCTGTAAAACTTGTGGACACGTCGAAGCTTTGTATCGGTTTTAAAAGCTTTTATTATTTTTTAAATTTATCTAAGTTTGGTGACTAAGTTTCTACAACGCGAATGAACTACAACTTCTATGATGAAAAATAAAACGCGAAAATCGAATCTTGAAATAAAATATCTTTGAGACGTGCTGTTTTGACACATCCTAGATTCTAAAAACTCCTTCCATCCGACATTTCGAACGCGTATAAATATATAAAATCACAAAATGATGCAAAAAACTCAAATTAAGCAAATTTATAACTTAAAATGAAATGCTGCTTCAGAAAATCATAAGTAAATCGGCAAAGCCAAAAAACGGATTTTTGGGCATGTTCGATTTCATAAAAACGGTGAGAAAACTAAAAATACGTTATAAAATTGCAAGTCCTTGTGCTTTTTATAATCTTTTCGCTGGCCCAAATGATTCATGCGTCTTCCTCGAGCAAAACATACACAGAAAAAATTGCAAAAAAGTTTGTACGGAAAGTGAGAATCTAACTCGCGTTCTCTGCGCGTTCTATTGTTGAGTGCGTTCCGTTTTTTTCGAATGCTGTCGGAGAACGACAAACGCTACATATACCATGTCCGATTCATACCATAACTTTTAGCTGCGGACATTTTTTCAAAATTTTAAGGATACTTAAGAAAACGAGAAAACTGATCCCGATTCTCGCAACCCAAATTTATGATTCAGATTTCTCCACTCTTGCAAGGCACTTCCGTGCACTCCCAGATAACGCTATGGATCCAGTGCGTTATCCCATGATATCAAAACCACGACAGGCTAATTAGCCGTGCTGGGTTTCTGTAGAAATGCCCCAATTTTCCCGTTTAGACACATTTTTTGACACTTTTCTAGTTGTTTTTAACTTTTCTTTGCATGTTGTCGGCGACCCGTTATTGTGCGCGCGCACACACACACAAACAGACACGACCGATCGCAATGCAGTTACTGACGTACGTCAATTGCCATAAAAAGCGTGTCGTGTTGTGCGTCGTCGTCACGTTTTCACCAGCGTCGTTTGGTGTCTGGCGTGGTTTAATTCCTGCGGATGTTTCTGACTGACGTTGAGCGTTTCTGCGTTCAATGCCTTTGTATGCCGTCCTTGGGGTTTACCTTTTAATTATAGACAAATGATCACAAGTGTGCACTCGCAGCTAAGCCATGCGTATGCCAGTTCAACATAGCGACACTCGACAAACACTATAGAAATAACGAAATGAGTAGTTTGGTAACCAATCAGCTGCACAGTTGCTCTGATACTTAGCGAAAGCGATATTGTAGTAGCACTTATTTTGATCTTATTCTCAGTAAAATAAGGGATGAGCTATTAGTTGGAATGGATCAAAGTACGAGGGATTTTATTAACTGTGATCCAGTACCAAAGTATGGAGTTACATTTGCATTGTTACACATTACTACAACTCGCGCAGTCCAGAGAGCCCAAAGGTTCGCGGCCAGGCGGATTCGTTCCACTTGACGCCAACAAGCGCAATAATACTAATGCATTACAACTGCTATCGCGGCTCACTCAGCTGAACAGCGCCCGCTATCCCGGAAGGACGTGGTCGACTATGGTTTGGGGTTCCGTATTTGAAGCAGAAAACCGGTTTGAAATTACTGCGCAAAAACTACTGTATAGCGCAGCAATGATTTTGGCGAAACTTTATTTTTTTTACAAAACGCAGCTTCCTATGATGACGCTGGCGAACGTTCTAAATTGTGACGCGCTTTTCACGTCCACGCGTTTCCAAAGGTGTACCAACTTTCTTTTGATTGTCTTTCTAGCACTGCGTAAAAAAGTAATTTTCGCTAGTTTGGAGAACGCAGGATATTTTTGAACTGTCCCGCACCTCACGTTTTTTAATCCCACTAGGCTGTGCTTTGGTTCGAAGTTTTGAAAATGGCTGTCACACACATCATTTCAAAAAAAAATTTGGTGCGAGCGCAGCGTGTCGAAGAGTGTCATTTCGCAACTTCGTAGGTGTCAAATTTAGTAAAGCGTGCTTCAAACTAAACCTCTATCGTAGTCGGAGTCGATCTCGATAGCAGTGATGCAGTGTATAGTATTCATGAACACATGCGCACAGGTGAAAGTGTTCACGAAGTTTGTCGCTGTGCATTGACTCATGGACACTTACACCTATGCGCATGTGTTCATGGATACTATACAATGGTTCACTGCTATCGAGATCCACTCCGACTACGGTAGAGGTTCATTTTGAAACACGATTTATAATAAATGAGAAATTCTTAGAGCTAATCGAACGAAGCAAGATACACAACTATATGTCGACGTTTCGCTTTACCCTGTAAAGCTTCTTCAGGACCTAAACAGCGGGGAAAATTACGATAGAATAGGAGAAGAAAGAAAAGACAAAATAAAATAAAATAAGGAGTGTGGGAGGGGAAGGGCTGGGACTGAAGAGAGACGTGAACAGCACAGGCAACAAGTTTGACGTTTGATGTAAGTGGGAAGAATTAAGTTACTCGCGAATACGAGGGAGAACGAGAGTCCAGCTCTTCGCGAGAAACAATTTATATTGTTTACTCACATGCTCGTATTACGCCTTTGACTTCCAGATAAGTGCTATTATTTTTCGAATAGTCCATGTTTCTTCCTGAGATATAAATGTCGAAATTTCACTGAATACCTTTCTTTGTATTCTTTATATATCATTCTTTTCTTCGTATTTTTCAGCCTTTCTCAGTTTGTCGGCAGCTTCTGGCAGGAGGAGACGCACTTCAATTTTCCCGACGTTTGCCCACCGATTTCGTCCGATGCTTCGGCGTTGTCGCGCGCTGTCGTCAGCGTCTGTTCGTCGATCGGCGACACTACGTTCGCGCGTGATTTGCCGACGTCAGCGGCGACGTTGCGCGTGATCGCGCGCACGCGCCCGAATCTTGAGCGCATCGTCGTCTTCCTCGCGAGCGACTTACTCGACGCTGCTCGCTTTAACGAGCTTGCAAAGTTGACGGAGGCAACTTTCTTCCGTCGATCGACCCTCTTTGCTCGCTGAAACACGATCACTCAAACGAACGCATCCTTCTGCACGGCGGCAACGCGCTTCCGCCAACGCTCGAGAAGCTCACAGGCCTCGTCGGCATCTGGGATTCGACGCGCGAGCTTCCCGTTCTCGAAAAGTTTTTGGCGCATCATCCACGTCTGCAACATCTCGAGATGAGCAACGCGGAACCGAGATATATACACCCGAGCAGAGACGGTGCGCCGTTCGCCCTTTTCGGCGCCATCGCCGATCGATGCCCGCAGATGCGTCACCGTTGCCGTTGCCGTTGTAAACTGTGATATAACGCGAATACCAATCAGGCCGGTCGTTGCCTCAGTCCCAAGCGAAGTACTGTGCTAGAAGACAGCTAACGTGTTAGAACAGAGGAAATACCAAGCTGACACGGGAAAGGTTTGCCAGACATTGTTGATGAGAAATCACTCTGAAAGCGTTCGCAAAGCTACAGAATGCGCCAACTAGACTCGATTATATGACGACATGCACACAAAATTTCTGCAGATGTAGAAAACAGACCGACTAAGCTGAAAACAAAGAGTGCGAAAAGACCACGCGTTTTGGAAGCAATAAAATTGGTTGCAAAGTCGATTGATCAACGGTCGCATAGTTTGTATAACGTGTGTTACTGTCTTTCTCGCTCCAAGCTAAAACTTTTACTTTCTAAATAACCAGAACCGGCATCCTTTTGTATAAGCGTTTTTCTGAACTAGTGAAAATGTAGTTATAATTATACCGTAAGCGGGGTGAGTAGCGCAAAATGTTTTCAGTTTTTTATGAAATTGAATTTTTTCTGCTCTGAAGAAATTTCGCCCATTAGGTTAGTGTTGTTAGTTGAAATGTTTTTTAGCAATTTATAGGTAACATACTGCAAAACAAGAAGTGGAATTTTCGACAAAAAATCCCAAAACTTCAATTCGCTTTCTTTTTTTGCTTTCGAGTTGTTTACTAAAATGTTTTAAAAACGTACGTCGTCTAAAAAGTGGATCGAAAATGTCACAAGTAAATCGGCAAAGCCGAAAGGCATTCTGCCGTTTGACAAAAAAGCACCAGCAAACTTGCAAAAACTTTTCAGCATAAGTAAACACGTTTGCAATTTTCGCAT
>JAQGBB010002564.1:0-10669 GCA_034691745.1 Prismatolaimus dolichurus | reverse complement strand
TACCGGTGCCTTCCCTTCCTCTTCCTCTTCTTCACTCGGAAGTTTACTCTTCACCGCAGCACTCGCTTCGGTCGGTTCGGCAATGACAAGTCGCGATCCAAGATGAATACGACGCAATGCCGACATCAACGAAGGCGGAACAATTTCGTCACCAGATGTTAGTACAGAAGCCGCGAAGAGTGCACGCTTATGTTGCGCGTTGAGACGAGCGTGCTCGCGAGTCGCGTGCGCTGCAAGCGAGCCGAGATCGTCGCACTGCTCGCCACAGACGAGGCACTCGTGCTGCTCGGAGTCCGCCAGGTCGGCGAAGTGACCGAAGGAGAGATGAAAGGCGAGAAGGCGAAGGCTGACGAAGCTAAGACAAGAAAGGAGGGAAACATATTTCTATGAAGCCAAATACAGATCAGAAAAGCTAGTTCTCCCAATGCTTCGACCCAGACTCACACTCCCAAGATAGGGGATGCGTTCAGCATTCAACTCTTCGAAGAGTTCTAAAGCGTCCGGAAAAGTCGATAGGAAACCGAGACTATCGATAACAATGGGAGAGTAGGAACTTTAAACAATTGAACATTGCATAACGCCTAGCCACGCGCCTTACGTTTTCATATAGAACAAAGTATGCAGTTTAAACAAGGCCACTCCTGTCGACTTTTAACGGACACTTTAGAACTTAGGTATCCAACACGCATACCGCCTGATGTGCACAGTACAGTACGTAAGTGCAACACGGTTGCCGTTGACTATAGACCAAAGCGTGTACGTCCTTTTGCATAGTGCTTGTCAGCTAAGCCGGGAAAGTCATTCAAGCGCGGATCTACTTAAAGTACCCGGAAACCAACCTTTGAGCAAACCCGGGGATGAATCGGAAACACGATGCGTGCACTAAGTACAACCGCTAACAGGCGGACTCGTAGTGGCGTAATATAACCGTATATTTTTGGGCGGGAACATTTCTGTTGGAGGCACCGTGACTACAAGGGGCGAGCAGTGCCAGTCCCAGTGTGAACACCCCAAAGTCGGCTTGGGCAGAGCTTCTGAACGGGTCAACTTATAAAGTAAAAGGTATAACGTCTTAGAAGAACGGGCTCCAAAAGTACAGTTGAAGTGACTGCAGTAGGTTTCTCTACCGTGTTTGGGACACCTACCGCTGTGGCTGGTCCCTCTTGTCGCAGCGAAGACAGAGCAGCTCCTTGACGTCGCACTTGTGCGTGTTCTCTAACCGCTGATAAACGACCTGCTCGTCTGCCGTTATCTCGACGGCACCGCGTCGGGCGCCGCCCGTGGATCCTCCACGATAGTCGTCACGATCGATTCGCGGTTCAGCGCGTCGACGTAGAAGCATACCGCTCTGGCCGACGCTGCGCGCCACTGTGCGGTCGTCCGGAAAGACCATTACCACGCGACCGTTCTGGAGGAAGAGAAACTCGTTCGTCAACGGTGAATCAAACACGACGGGTTAACTTTTTATAGCACTTCTCACTCTGCACTAGCGTGCTTCTAAGAAATTCGCTTGTCTTTGAGCTAATACATGGCGACTATGCGCAATTCTGAACAGGCTGCTCTCTGCATGAGCACGCCCATCTGCTGCAATTTTTGCGGAATGTTTCACGAATTGAACGCAGATGAAGAAGTGGACAGGCAAAGCCGAAACACATTCGGCTTTAAACAAAAACAATGCACCATACGTTGTGCTCTGGAATACCGTGGAACAGTCTGAACATGTGGCTATTGTGCGCTTTCGAGTATCCAACTTGGTACAGAAATGAGTGCCCCACACCGTGTACACCATTGGGTACCCACACTGTACACTTTTTGGCACCAAAATGTATACACTTACGCGTACCAAAATGTGTATGCCTTAGTATTAGACCAACGCTTAGGCCAAGGAACATGTTGTGTTCCACCATTTAGACTGGACACACTAAACGGTGATCCGCTGCACGTCTGCTAACTTTCGATTTTTCGAAGGGGAAAGGGGGATGAGGAAGAGGGAAAGAGGGGCAAGTCAATGTCTAAACAGTAGGCACCTTTTATGTTGCTCGCTGCGCTCGCTTGCCGAATGCAACAACCAAGACAAAAAAGAATGACGCAAAACACATAAAATGTGCAATTGTGAAAACCGGTTTTTTCGACACTCATCAACCTCGCTATCCCTCACGAGACTCTGGCTCTCCTTCAAAACTTCGCTTCCCTCCGCGAAGCTGATTTTCGCACACCCATGACATGACGAACATTTTAGCGAGAGGTTGCATCATTGAACGGGATAGGAGCGCAACCGGAGATTTCCCCCGAAAAGGGTCAAATTGTGTAGAAAAGGTCCAAAAGTTTACCCCTAAACCCGTTGCTTCATGTGCAAACCTGGTAGCCACTCCCGCTTGCAGTCAATGCACACGCACTCATGCTTACCGTCGTCGCGCCAAGCGGGCGCTCCTTAGCGGCAAGTTGCGCGACAATATCGCTCCCACCATTGCCGTTGAGAATGCGCTGCACGCCATCGACGATGGTCGTCTGCGGAACGAGCTTCGAGATGGCCGGCAGGGTGTGCAGATGGAGTACATTCGGCGCGCCATCAACACCGCCATTGGGCGCCGACGGAAGTTCGATCGTGTGCGTCTCGATTCGCTTCGTGAGGCGACTCAAGAAGTTCAAATTAGGCTTGCGATTTCGCTGCTCGCCTGCAGAACGCTTCTTCGGCGCACCAGCGAAGATCGCTGTCGTCGTCGCGCGCTTCGTCGCCGTCGAACCGTCGATGCTCGCTTCGCCATTCTCGCTGTCCGGAGGCGAGTTATTCGCGGCCATCTCGTCGTCGGCGTCGTCCGGCTGACCGTCGGCGAAGTCACTCGCGGCGGCCGCCATTGCAGCTTCGGAGATGCTCGCCATCGATGTCTTGCAGTAGATGCGCTTGTGCGCGATGAAGTTGGGCAGTTCGCGGAAAAACTTGCGACAAACTCTGTGAGGGAAACAAGCATTTCCAAGAGGTATACAAGTGGAGAACATGCAGATACGAACCTGCATTCGTAGATGAGGTCGCACTCACGTCGCAAGATCTGCTTTACTTCGAAGGTGCCCTCGATGAGGCTCTTGCTGCATAGTTCGGCTCCTGACAGACCTGTCTTTACGCACAGGTTCAATGAGGCCTCGTCGACACGCTGCGCCATTTAAGCGGCACGTTATGCACTACGACGATTTAAATTTTTGAAATAAGCACATCAGACGGTCGCTGTTCCAGCTAAAAAACATTCGCATGTCTAGAGGCACGGCAACCACACAACTGACCAGAATAGGAGAACTTTTTATCAAAGCAACACCATTGACTCGATTTCTGCCAGCTGGATTGATCAGTAAACTTGGGCGCATGTGCAACGAACGAGCGAAAGGAGAGGGCAAAGAAAACGGGACCAGGGTCGCTATTATTCACGTGTCCACAGGTGGCAGTGAGTACGTAGTACGCACCCATACCATACCCATAACCCATCCAAAAAGTTCGCTCAAATGGTGACAGGAGCCGCACAGTTGGAACGGAATTGACTACTCACTAATCAACAGCTTACTTTTTTGATCACCTTTGTACGTACACGGTGAGCATTGATTAGTCAAACAAAACTTTTTTGATCATTCAAACGACTGTTAGCTTCTACATTTAGTTTAGCTTTATAGCTGAGGCTTAGGGAAGGCTTAGGCTTTTATCTAGGCTTAATCGCAGTATTCAGCTATGACTTAAACTGAACTTTAAGCTGAAGTTTGTCTTTTGGGTGTTTGAGGATTGGTAAAGTTTAAGTTTAAGAAAAAGAAAAGTTTAAAAAGGTACATCAAAAGGTTATAAGAGATTGATTTCGGGTAATTTGAACGGTTGGGGTCTCAGGTCCAAGCCACGTTTCTGGAGCATGCATATCTACAGCGAAGAATTTGCATGTTCGCCCAAAAACTCTATGTTCGCTTTTCTTAGTGGTTGGATTTGTTGGAAATCAGCACAAAACCCGGTCGTATGTACCCAACAACAAAAACAGCGAGGCACAAGTTCTATATCGATGTCTAGACCAAGATTTACCCGCTGCATACGGTTAAAATAGAGGGTGAAACTTGTGAAGGCATGCTATCTGGTATGTCAGCGGTCTGGGCGGCCCACAAGCAAGCCTTCGGTCCGGCCATCTCACTTCTTTGGTTCCTTGCGCCCTTTATTTTCCGATATTCTGCGGGTCATGGCCCCATTCTCCTTCTTTAAGAACCCACCTTTGCAATGAAAGTAACAGTTTTTCGAGGCAGCGTTCCACTTGTCCCCGGGGAATCAACTCTGCCAAAAGTGAGAACCCATTCAGTACATATCATCAGTGACCTTGGGCAGAGATCTCACGAACACGGAACACCTGTTTGCTAGTCTGGGTGTTCTCCTTTTCAACTTTACCCCTTCCTTATGCAAGTGCAAACTAATGCACTGAACTCAACTTAGCTGCGAAGTGAAGTGTGGAATGCGATGCTATGCCGCAGGGATTGGTGAACTATGAGTAGGACCTTCTAACCCTGCTTTCTTCCATCTTAAGTATAATTTCAAAACTGACGGAATTAATTTTCTTGGAAAGCGAACCTAAACTCTGGATTTTGCACCCAAACTGGAACCCAACATATCAGCATTTGCATGTGAATCTACGCGAACTGATCCCTAAATGACCGGAATCCGACCTACAGTTGTGCTATAGTGGTACACTGGCAGATTCGTGCTCCCATGTTCTGCGCGCAGCCACCCCCCCCCCCCCACTGCACTTTCTGCGAAAAAGCAAACAATACGTCCACACTACAAAATTATAAACTCGCACTTATGCACACGCTTCTACTGGATCACTTCGCCTAAGCGCCCGACTGCCCACAGCTGCGGGCTTCCTCCGTGCAAGGGTCGACAGTCATACACAAGACAATTAAATAGCTCTATCATGCACAACAAATCTGCAGCGATACACTAAATAGCTAAATAGAAGCCTTGCACCATGAGATAAAGATATAGAATAGATAACATTGCAGCAAATTTGCAGGAAGCCTATATCATAGCACGACATGCGCATCATGTATGTATGCACGTGAGCTGTCATTTGCACACTTTCCGCAATGCACATACAAGGCAACTGTACAATGCCTTAGGACGCCTTAGGTAGTGGAAGAACCAAACAACGTCGTGATCAGTTGAGCTGCCAGAACCACGTAATTAACATCACGTCACACGAAGACTAGGCTGGAATGCAGGACGCTAAAAAGCAGCCGCAGCAATGGCGAAATGCGCGCAGCTGCAGCCAAACGATGTCACAGTGCAGTCACAACAAAACAGAAACAAATCTGATGGCGCGCATCCGGGCTTATAGAAAGGTGTTCACAAAAGTTCCAGACGATGCAGCATTCAAGCAGCTGACGCTGTGACGCGCGAGTGGAAAGTTTGCAGCTGTTTGACCAGATCAATCGCTTTTGCATACAGGCCGGGAAGGAGAGATGAAAGTTACAATGTAGTCGCTGCGCAAGCGTCCGAGGTTGGGTCGTTGCAAATCGTCCTCCAGCAGCACTTACCCGAGATCGAAGCACGAGTATTGGAAACAGCTTTCAAGCCCGTTCATCAGACGATCGCTCATCCGTTCTTAAAGCTCTCTGTTCATCAAATCAAAATTATGCATACTGTACGTGCGATAAAGAATGCAGAGATGTTGTCATAAAGGTGCCCTGCTCGCTTGCTTCCACTTCACAGTGTCTGTATTGAAGGAAGTTAGGCTATTTTTACCTTTCTGTTTTTCATGCTTTTTGTTTTCCCTTTTAGCGCGCACATAACTGAAGTATCTATGTATTATCGCTATCACTTGCCGACGACATAGAACTTCAAAGAGAAGAGCGGAAACTAAAAACGATGCCGTCGTTTCGGCAGAAGTTTTCGCTGCCGTCGGCGGCGCACATTCAGGGCTGGTTTCCGCAGCACATGCACATCGGCATGAAGCAGATGCAGGCGAAGCTTCGGAACGTCGACATGATCATCGAGGTGCACGACGCGCGCATTCCGCTGAGCGGTCGTAACGCTAACCTCTGCAGCCAGCTGTACGCAATACGTCCACACGCGCTACTGTTGAACAAGGTCGATCTGATCGACCAGCGCTGGTGCGCACCGTTCGAGACTTACCTGCGCGAACGCGAGGGCGTTCGGAACGTATTTTGGACGAACTGCCGGCAGCAGCAACTCGAGTCGCGCGTCTTCGAGCGACTCATGAACGCCATGCTCGCCGAACTCGAGTCGACTCCGCGCTACAATCGGCACGCGACGACCGCGTACACGCTCATGGTCGTCGGCATTCCGAACACTGGCAAATCGTCGCTCATCAACGCGCTGCGGCAGAAGTTTCTCCAGAAGGGAGGAAGGGCTGCGAAGGTTAGTTGCAAAGGTCACGCACACACGGGATCGTCGGTCATGATAGCTGCGTACGCGTGGTGTGGGCAGTTTCATGAGGTTGTACCTACAATCTGCGTGCGTACACGTCTAGCTCAGTATGAAACTCGGAAAGATTGCCCTACGTTTGGCGATTTTTTTGAAAGACTTTCTGCAGCAAGCAGCAGGCGTTTTTGGTTTGACGCAAGCTGTGTAGCTATGAATCGTGGTTGCAGAGGTGTGATAGCTAGGCTACGTAGGTGCAGAGCGATGGGTCTGGACTGGTAGGTAGTTTGTAGACTTGTAAATTTCCGCCGTTCTTAGCGGTCGTACTGATTTCGTTGTGTTCGGTGCTGGATGATCAGTTGTGGTCCTTATAGCGAAGCGACGTCGTGTGCCTGAGACTTGCTCCAATTATATGGTTTAAAAATTGAACAACTGATTTTTGGTGGGAAGCCTGACTTAGTTAGCTGGCCCTTCTCAAGATACAGGACGATCAGTTGAGCGCACAAAGTTTTTCTGTATGAACTTGTTCGGTTAGAAAAACGGAGATATACTCATTAAATTCTTACGATTGCAGTGAGTGGATGCTTCCCACTAGCTTACGAGTTGTGTTCTCTGGCTGGCTGGGCAGCTGTGTGCTATTCGTAGTCGATCGTAGCTAAGTGTAGACGTTTCTTGGACACTTTGTGACTCCATTTTTACGTATGAGCAATGAGGTAGCTCTTTCTTATTATGTGCTCCATACATACGTATAAGTACTGTTCTTATACTTTAGTTACTGCGCTCCTGTTAGGTAGGACTAGCTTCTCTGCAGGGGCTACACATTGTGTTGTCCCCGATGTACTGTATTTTTCAACAAGTGTTGCTTCAAGCCCGCCAAGGCATTTAAGGCAGCCGTGCATATATAACACACTTTGCTTCTGATATACCTACACGTCCACAAGTACACATTAAAGCTGCACCCAAAAACTGCTATCGATAGTCATTCATCTTCACTTCTTCCTTCAGGAAGGATCCCGCCCTGGCGTCACCCGTTCGGTGCAGAGTCGCGTAAAGATATGCGAACGACCTGCCATCTATCTCATCGATACACCAGGCGTCCTCTCTCCAGATGTCGGCTCCGGTGGGCGCAACGTCACAAGCAATCCAGAGACATTCATGCGACTCGCCCTCTGTGACACTATCGTCGACACAGCTGTCGGCTCTCGCGACAGCACCTTCCTCGCTGACTATCTCCTCTATTGGCTCAATAAGCACGAACGATTCGACTATGTCGAGCTCGCCGGCTTGCGCGAACCCACTGACGACGTTTATGAACTGCTGCTCCATGGGGCTGCTAAGTGGCGCCTTCATCGCCGTGTCGGTGGCGGTGCGCTTGAGGCACCGCTCGCCGCTGAAGGGGCTGCGACGGACGCTGATGCGCAGTCGCAGCCCGACCTCATGGCGGCGGCGGCGCGGTTTGTCTTCCTTTTTAGAAGCGGTGCGCTCGGTAAGCTCGTACTCGACGTTGATCAGCTCTCTGCTCCATCGGGTGACGGTTGGAACCGCGTACTTGACGAGCAGCCGCATAGGCCGATCGTGCTTAGTTAACGGTTTTGCAGTTTCTCTCTCGTATTGAATTCGCCGAGTGCTGTAGTGATGTTCGGATTTTAATAGTGCGTTTTACTCTTGCTAAAGACTGTCTCTGGAACCAAGTGTGTTTGCGTTCTTGTTCTTGTCGAGGGATGTTTGGGTTGAGCACAGACTGAAACACACTGTCTTATTATGTAACGAACACTGGGTGTTCCACCGTGTCGGAGAACAGGACATGTGCAGTGATCGGCCGATGTCAGCTAACTGTCTGCGGAGTTCTAAAGGGCGTAGTTAGTGTCGAGGCTACCGGTGGGCAACCTTTCGAGACTGACTTATATAGTTCAGGAGCGTTGGGGTAGTTTGGTTTTGGGAGGCTCACTGGTGGAAAACTTTAGAAATGAGCTCAAATTGGCACTTTTACCATACTTTTTTTACACAAATTGGAACTTTCGGGAGGGATCAAGCCGGAATGGCCCAACACCCCTGTAGTTTAGTCTACTGTGGTTGACCATTCGGCGTAGTGCTGTACAGAACAGGCATGGTACCTAATCGGAAAACAGCAATCTACTAGGGCCAAGCCAAAGTGAAAATCGTACGATCACATGGGAACGTCAAATCGAAATCTGGATGAAGTTTCAGGATATTCCGTGCGGCGCGAAGCAGAACAGACCTGAAACCGGATAAAGCACTACAAGTAGACATGTCGCAAGTTGACAACACTAGTTAGCAACTTTCCAACAGTAATAAACTTTTCAACCGTAAGGGGCTTCGGGGGGGACGAAGCCCCTCGACCAAAAATTATATTTTTTTGCGCTAGAGAGCGAGGCAAAATGCTGTTTGATATAGCAGTAAAGGCAAGCTGGATGTCTCTTTTCTTTTTACGGCAGGATGCATTTTCAGCTTCGCGGATTTATTTGTTTATACTAACTTTCACCTGTGGGTTCGTTGGTGTGGTGTATTGCGTCATCGACAGTACATCTCCTGCCACTTCGTTCCCCCGAAGATAGTATGCATTGAAAATGTTTTACATAAAATCGGGCACACAGCAGGAGGCACTCTCAACTTTGTACATCTTTTGCATTAACATTACGATGTCGAATATCGTCTTAACTTTCTCTCCTGGCCTACTTTTCACTTTCGTAACAAGTGCTGGAGATGCATCGCGACCATTGTCAAAGGTCGCGCCATTCGGTTGCGTAATAGTGAGGTATGGTCGGCCACCCGTTACGCCACGCCACACGGAGCGGAACGACGCGGAAGAAGAGACGGAAAGCAAAACAGTACACGTTCAAGAAGCATGCAGTAGTTCGCCCGTCGTCGAGATGTATTTTTTTGCTGAGTCGACAGCGAAAGTAGTGCATAAATGCATCTTTTCGTCGCGTAACTCGTGCTCTGGAGTCGATCGGCATGCAAATAAATGCATGGCCTAGATGACCGCCTCCACCACCGCCAATGTCAACTGTCGCTGACATCCCTCGACTGACTGAGCCATCGGATCACGTTGCGGTGAAGGGAGGGCGCTGATTATCACCATTTCTTGTCAGTCCGTCTCTCTCTTCGAGCAATCTCCCACAGTGTGTCACTTCGAGTCACTTTTACTATCATCCGCGCTCTCCAGTCACAAGTCTTCGGCAACTGCAAAGTGAGCGGCGAGCTCCATTCTTTCTGCTTCTCGTCGCACTGGCATCGAGCTGCTTGATCAGTTGAAGCAAGGTTTACACATAGCTAGCGACGAAGAACAGGACGATGACGTCGAGGCTCGACGGGTTTGGACATTGTTCAGCAAGCGTCTTCATTATTCTCGCCACGTTCGTCGCTGTCGCGCGTTCACAAGCAGCAGGAGGACAGTCGAACAATAATCTCTTTCCCTTGGCTAACGTAACGACAAACGATCTTAGTGGCGAATTTGCACCGCCTGCAAATGTGGTTCAACAGGGTGCACAGGTGAGGAAGGGAATTTTCTTTGCTGCAGATGCTAGCTAGAAGCATTTTTGCGTCGCCGCGATTCAGGTTTGATTTTTTTTAATTGGTATTTTAGCCCAGAGATTGCGCCGAAATACAGGATGCTTTCTCAAGAAGCAACAGCGGTTCTTCCGGCTTAGGCGCGCCAAAAGGACCACCGTCTGGTAACCAAAGAATGACCCACCCTGCTCGATCCACTCGCTCTTATTTGCGGCTGTCACCTTTACAAATAGAGCCCCTAACTTTTTTCTCCAGGTGTATACACAATTTGGCCGTCCACGTGTCCCGGTTGCTTCTACAATGTCTTTTGCGATATGGTCACAGAAGGTGGCGGCTGGACTGTAAGCAAATGGCGTGACTGCTAATTTGATTCGAAACGCAGTGGCGTTTAAAGTTTTTAGTTCTCGAAATACATATGCTGTAAACACGAGTATAGGGCTCATCCATATATGACGTCACCTGGCGAGGGGGAGGGGGTCGAAAAATTTTTAATTTTAGGTGACGCTACGTGTTAAAAGATACAGGTGACGGAAGCGGAGGGGAAGAGGGAAATCGAAAAATTTGAATTTTTAGGTGACGTCATATATGGATGAGCCTTTATCAAGTGCAGCCTCAGTTACAAGTAATCATCATCAATTCTGAAAGTTGACAATATTAACATATATACGCAGCATGTGAAATTGCAACATTTTTGACGCGTCTACCTTCAGCTCAGCAATTGATTGAGTTCAGAGGCAGCGGCTA